>JAAGKR010002633.1:60892-89503 GCA_011419295.1 Clarias macrocephalus | reverse complement strand
ATGCGGATCGCCCCAGGAAAGGAAGACCAAGAGTCGCCTCTGCTGCGGAGGATAAGTTCATCCGAGTCACCAGCCTCAGAAATCGCAGGTTAACAGCAGCTCAGATCAGAGAGCAGGTCAATGCCACACAGAGTTCTAGCAGCAGACACGTCTCTAGAACAACTGTTAAGAGGAGACTGTGTGAATCAGGCCTTCATGGTAGAATATCTGCTAGGAAACCACTGCTAACGACAGGCAACAAGCAGAAGAGACGCGTTTGGGCTAAAGAACACAATAAAGAACACAATAAAGAAAAGTCTTTTGAATGAGAAGGTGTGTCCAAACTTCAGTCTGTACTGTATATATTTATATTAAAGAAGTATATATGTGTTGTGTGAGAAATATGAAGTCTGTAATCATAGTTGAGTAATTGAACCCATACCAAAGTTGTACCATTCAGAGCCTACTATTATACATTTATTTTTATTTTTAATTCTGTACTAACTATATTGTGAATTATGAATCATGCATTTATGATGGTCCTGGTTAAACTTTCTCTCCTTTACACCAAAGGTATTTCACATCTGAAACATGATGATACATGATTAAACCATCCTTAGTTAAATTATTTTTAACAGATTGTGTTTCATTTACATAGCAGTGTATTGTATCAGTTTTATCTCAGTTTTAATGTGTAGCTTAACTTTGAAAACTCCCCTTTACCTAGGCTACTACTAATATTATCACCAAATTTATCAATAATATTTTTCTTGTTGCCTTAAATTAGTTAAATAGAAACCCAGCTACAAACTTAAATTTATTTATTTTTTACTTTACCCAAGGTCATTCAAATATGTGCCATTCCTACATGGTCTGCATCTATAAGCAACACTTTTATGTGTATAATGGGGATGTGATTCTCTATGGGATAATGTTCTGTCCAGTTAAGAGAGATATACGTAATGTGACTGACATACTGTAACTGAACACATAGCCTTACGAAAGTATTCATCCCCTTATTTGACATTTTGTTATGATATAACCATATTGGAATTTTATGTGATAGACCAACAAAAAGTGGTATGTTAGAGAACATTAGTGAACAAACAGCATCATGAAGCATCATGTTTATTTGAAGCCCTTCAGTCTACAGTATGTGCTTGTTACAATAACAGCATGTGTGAAAGCTTTTGCATACACATACAGTAAGCTAAGCTCCATAACTTAAAAAAAAAAGAAAAAAAAAAAAGAGACAACTATTTAGTGTTGAGTTGCATTACATTGAAGCCCAAGAAACACCAGACAGGTCAGGGATAAAGTAAGGCAGGGTAAGGTTGTGAAAAAATATCCCAAGCTTTGAACATCTTATGCAGCACTGTAATGCAGCACTGTAAAGAGTATGGCATTACTGCAAAGCTACCAAGTCTACCAAATCTGACAGGATGGGCATGGAAAGCATTATTCAGAGAAGCAGCTAAGAGGTATCTCTGGAGGAGCTGCAGAGATCCACAACTTAGGTGGGAGAATCTGTCCACAGCAGATATAAGTCCTACACTCCACAAATCTGGCCTCTGTGGAACATGGAAAGAAGAAAGCCACTGTTGAAAGAAAGCCAAAAGAAGTCTTGCTTGCAGTTTGCAACAAGCTACGTGGGGGGACACAGCAAACATGTGGTGATCTGCTCAGTAGAGACCAAAATTTAAATTAAATACTGCACATCACTCTGAACACACCATCTCCACTGTGAAACATGGTGGTGGCAGCATCATGTTGTGGGGATGCTTTTCTCCAGCATGGGCAGGGAAGCTGGTCAGAGTTGGATGGAGCCAAAATAGAGCAATCTTAAAAAAAAACTTGTTAGAGTCTGCCGCAGACTTGAGACTGGGGTGGAGGATCCCCTTTCTAGCAGAACCGTCCTAAACATACAGCCAGGGCTACAATGGAATGTTTTAGATCAAAGCATATTTTTGTCTTAGAATAGCCCAGTCAAAGTCCAGTCCTAAATTCAACTGAGAATCTGTAGGAAGACTTTAAAATTGCTGTCCGCAGATGCTCTCCATTTAATCTGACTGAGTATAATTTTCCCTCCACTTCACAATTAGGTGCCAATTCGTGTTGGTCAGTCACATATAATCCCAATCAAATACATTGTTTGTGGTTGTAACGTGACAAAATGTGGAAAAAATCAAGAAGCATGAATACTTTTGCAAGGTACTGTATAGTTACGAAATGATCAAGGAACAAATTTGACAGCGATTACTGTATATTTTTCCATTTTTAATGTCAAAGTAAATTATTGTGCAAAATTTGATATTACTCAAGTTTCAGATTCCAAACTGGACCAGTTCCTGGCTTTGATGACGCTAGCTACTATTACAGAGGCTTAAGCTGGCCTCCATTTTCATTTCCTCAGCTGAATTTTAAAATAATGCCTCTAATAATAAAAATAATGCCACATGATAAAATTGCTCGATGATGATCAGCCTCACAATGTCAAAGCTCATTATGCCTGCAATCTTGACTTATTTATAGCATTACAATGAAATCAAATTAAAGATATTTGAATGGATCACTGAGGATGTTAAATAAAGTGAAGACGGTCTTAGTTCCATTTCTCATGGCTTTTGGTTATTGACTATGTTACTTGTAACACACCTGGTCAGTGTGAAGATAATTGATAATTAGAGACAACAGAAGCCACAACTCTGGATTCATGCAGTATATAAGTTAATTAGGTTAACTCAGTTAATGATTTCCTTAACATACAAAATAATTAATTGGAATGCAAGAACCTTTTGAGGCATCTAGTGCTAATTTAATGTGATACATGTTTCTCAACAGTGTGCATTATGGATAAAATACCATTCATATATACATTAAGACTGTCAGGAGTCTGTGTGGTAACACACCCAAGTAATGACACTCTTTATTCACGTCATATGTGCTGCCACCTTTACTATACAATTGCAACATACAGTACAATCTCATAACCCAGGGTAAACTACACTTAAATAACATATATGCGTTTTCCATATAGTCAAAGCGACATGTCTTGTGATTTTCTGCCTCATTAACCAGCCAGACATTTGAGCTCTCCTCCATCGACACCCTATTTCGACCTTTAGAGATTTATTCAGGAAAAAAGGACGTTTTTTTATTTCACAGTGCAATCAGGAGAGTTAAATCAGCTCATATTCTGCAGATTTTTTAAAAGCGACTTCATAAAGTACATTTCTTTTCTCTTGGCACTCAAAACAGCAGGTATGGTACACAGTGGTAGCACTAACCCATGCATTAAATTGGAAATTGCAGCATTTTCTTGCTTGTGGTTTTGGTGGTGAAGATTCAGCACAAAGGTTAGCACTTGAGGTTAGCACTTATCCAGAATATTTGCACTGGCATTCCATTAGTTTGATGTTACAGTTTGATTTGCTCTTTTGCTATCCCTCAAATTAAGATTACGCCCCCCCCCCCCCCCAATAATAAAAAAAAGGAATAATAACCAAAGCTTTTAGGGATGTTGATCTCACTGTTTTTGGAATGTACTATTTATCACTTTTATAGCATTTAGCATGGCACTAACCTTGGAGTCACAGAGGAATTTCCCAAATGATGATAGCTTTTGCATGCTTTGCATCACTTTCTCTTGTGACTCATGCAACTGTTAACTTAGCTCTGGTAAACTTAGCTGCTCACACAATCCTCTGTTTCTTTTTTCTTCTTTTCTTTTTTCAAATAGAGGATCGGCCCAGTTTCAACATTAAAAACTTGAAGGCTTTAACTGTCAAAATGTGTCTTTAAATGTAAACAAAAACTAAATAAAAATAGTTGGTCTAAGGTAAACATGCAGTGTATAAGCTCTTTTGCTTTGTTAACCTTGAGCTGACTAAAATAATGTCTGCACAAAATCATATTTACTATACCCCAAAATTTAAAAGGTATTATAGACTGAATTACAAAATTGTCTTAAAACCAACACAAACCATTTCTGTTCTAGACATTGATTCTCCAAATAACCTGGTTACTAGAGACGTAACCGAGACCACAGTGACTGTGATGTGGGAGAAGGTCCGTGCTGAGATTGATGGCTATATTCTGGCCTATAGCTCTGCTGAGGGCTCCAGCGAGGAGATCCATGTCGGTGCAGATGCCACTTCCTACCAGCTGACATCACTGAAACCTGGGGTTCTGTACACTATCTTCCTCTGGGCCTACAAGGGTTCTCGTATGAGCAAGAAGATCGCTTCAGAGGCTGAGACAGGTAACTTGTTCATTTCTTATTTTTCCTCACTTGTTTTCTATGTTTCTATGAAGCACCATATATTTATTTTACCTTCACACTCTTGAAAGGTAAAAGTGAAAAGGAATAGTGTGTGTGCTGTTGGTTTAGCCATGATCTTTGACTTTTCAGGGTTTTATTTTCCCTTTGTAAAGATTTTTTGGACCAATTTTTTATGTTTATACTGCTGTTTTTATTGTGATATATTATTGTTAATTTACTCTAGTACTGCTTTTAATATTTCTGTCTCTGCCTATTTTTGAGTTTTGTTTATTTGAAGCCCTTCAGTCTACAGTATGTGCTTGTTACAATAACAGCATGTGTGAAAGCTTTTGCATACACATACAGTAAGCTAAGCTCCATAACTGCAAAAAAAAAAAAAAAAAAAAAGAGACAACTATTTAGTGTTGAGTTGCATTACATTTCTGATTTTAAACAATAAATCCTGGTACACTGGTATTATTATTGTTATTATTATTATTATTATTATTATTATTATTATTATTATTATTAGTAGTAGTAGTAGTAGTAGTAGTAGAAGTAGTATTAGTATTAGTATTAGTATTATTATACTGTTATTTGTTGTTTCATTTTACATAATAGGCTATGTATATATTTTATAATACAATTCTTCTTGTGATTTAATTTTTGTTATGCTTTTAGTGTTAAGCTTAGAGAATTCAGTAAGTTTGTCGCTGTTTATATACAGTATGAGCAATAAGTTAGCAGGGACCAGATGGTACTGATTCAATCAGTGCTAGGCCTTCCTGTGGGCTTTCTTCTATGTTTGGAAAGATGAGTGAATCAGACGTTGACTAGTCTCATAACTCATATGGTAGAATGCCTCATGGATTTGACAACAGGGAATAGAAACCCTTGAAGTGCAGAAGCTCTGGTGTTTTTCTTTCCTTTTGCTTCCACATGAGTTCACATAGCTTTTTTATACAGTAGCACAAAGACCTAAACTGCTCCACAGATTTATGGCATTTTGCAGATGCCTTTTTCCAGAGTGGGTTACAATAGAATGGACGATAGAACGCTATACAATCTATGGTTTGGCAATATAACATAATTGTATTTGAGTTTTGTGCTAAGTAAAAAGGCAAAATGAATACAGTAATTCAACAAGTAAAGCAATAATAAATCTAATTTAACATGCTTTAAATGCTTTTTCAGAACTTGATGCACCTACTAATGTCTTGGTCAGAGAAGTGACTGAAGACTCAGCGACAGTGTCATGGGACAGAGTCCAAGCAGAAATAGATGGCTACATACTGAGTTACAGTTCTGCTGATGGCTCCAGTGATGAGGTGCAGGTGGGAGCAGACAGCACCTCCTACCAGTTCAGTCATCTGAGACCAGGAGTTGCATATACAGTCTACATCTGGGCAATCAAAGGTTCTCGTTCCAGCAGGAAAGCTACAACAGAGACTGAAACAGGTTTATTAAGCATCTTACATAATTTTCTTTAAAGTTCGATTCAGCAGACAAGATTCTGGTTCATACTTTTGGTTCTGTGGGTCTCTGGAATATTCAGTCTTCAAATTAAATGTGGAAAGTTTGGAAAACCAAAAAAAACAAATTGGAATTTTGCCCAGCTGAACAAAACAAAATATTATTTAACTTATGTTCTTCTTTCTTCTGTCCAAAAACATCTTAAATTGTATTTAAGACATTTGGACAAAGGAATTAACAGTAAAATACATTGGTAGCAAAATAAAGCTAGACATTTTGGTTAAAGCGTAACACAGCAAAAAGTGATATATTGGTAACTGAAAAGATTCTAAATCTGCTCAAATACTTTAAAATGAAAGCAAAGCATGTTTTTAAGCATTATATTTTAAGCATTTCTCTTAATAAATAAATGCTTAAGACTAGCAAAATGATCTTCCGATTAAACAAAAATGTACACTTAAACATATTTAAAAAAAAATGGACTAATAATCATATATTCAGTTATATTAAGAAATTATTTGACAGGATTTAGAATATTCGGGATATGTGTTTTGCGTAGAAACATAATACAAATCATTGGATCATAGCAGATTTTTATTTAATTTCTGTTAGGCAAATTCCACCTCAGATGAATATATATAAAACAATATATAACTCCAATATTTATTTAAATAACAAACAACAACAACAACAACAACAACAACAACAACAACAACAACAACAAAATCATTCTTATTACATGTGGGCAATACTAAGTACCCCATGATTCAATAGCTTGTAGATCCATTTGTTGTCATTCGTCTGAGGTTGTATTTGTCTAATAGTATGACCCACTACAATTACATGATTTTTCACAAAAACACATTGAATTAAAAAAGTGGGTACTAACTTTTGAACATGACTGTACTGTACACTCATTAGTCACTATATTAGGTACACCTGTTCAGCTGCTCATTAATGCAAATACATAATTGACCAATTATATGGCAGCAGCTAAATGGATTTAGGTGTATCAACATGGTCAAGATGATCTTCTGATGTTCAAACTGAGCAGCAGAATGGAAAAGAAAGGTTATTTAAGTGACTTTAAAAATAGTATGAAATTGCTGATCTGCTGGAATTTTCATGCACAGCCATCTCTAGGGTTTACAGAGAATTGTCTGGAAAAGAGGAAAAATCCAAAGCAATTCATGACCACAGATTTAGAGGTGCTGATCATTATTCCCGTTATTTCACACTCGGGTGAAAACCGATCCAGTATGCACTGCCGGTCAAAAGCAGCAATGCAATCCTTAGCTCACCAAACTGAACCCTCTCTCCTCCATGACTTAATATCCTGTCCATGAAAATCACAATCAGGATTGGTGACAGAGCACAGCTCTGGTGGAGGCCAACACCCACCGGAAAACAAGTTCAACTTACTGCTGAAAACCCGAACACAGCTCTTACTTTGCTCGTAAAGGGATTGAGTGGCCCTGAGGAGTGATCCCCTCAACTCATACTCCCACAGTACTTCCCACACAATATCCCCAATCTTATGCCTTCTCCAAATCAACAAAACACATGTAGGTCGGATGTGCATCCTGGAGTCTGAGACAAGTAGCTGCATTTACAGTTTACGTCTGGTTCATCAAAGGCTCTCAAACAAAAAAGAAAAATCAACGGTACACACAGTTTTCCCTGTCTTTATGTCAACACTGAAAATGGATTTTCTGAATATGTTCACCCTGGGAGTTTATGTAGGTCCGATTTTAGTGACCCAAAATGCAGTTTGCTTGTGGACAAATAAATATTTATTGGAAAACTTAATAACAAAATAAATACATCTGTTCCCCTTAAGGTTACTTAAATTCATTCCTGGAAACAGAAAAAAGACAACCTGAATTAGTCGGATTGACATACAGGTGTGCCTCTCACCCTGCACACAAAATGTTTTCTCTCCTTCCCTCTGGAAAAAGGTTCAGATGCCTAAAAGTCAAGAGCAGCAGGCTGAGGAACAGTTTTTACCCCACAGTGGTTACCTTATTGAACACAACTTCACTGACCCCCTTACATGGATGGTACCACCATCACTGATAACCCAACATTCCTGTTTAATACCTCTGTAAATACTTTCTGTTCATTCATTTGTACAGTCTGCACATGGACTGTATACTAATATATGTATATTCATATATGTAGATATGTGTGTATAGGTATACTCTGCATTTCCATCCAGCTGCTAAATTACTCATATTTATTTATATGTATATTCATACTATTGCACATATTGTACATTCACCTATATAAAGTTTCTGTATATCTTTATTCCACATATTTATAATTAGACATATCTGTAGATTTATGATTATTCTGTACATTAATTTATCCATCTATGCTCACTTTACACTGTATATTCTAATCTAATCTAATATCAATCTCCCAACATCCTTGAGTCTCCTTTAAAGAAACATATTAGACAAGCTTTTTTCTTGGTATTTTCAGAAATTGATGCTCCAAGGAATCTGAAAGTTCTTGATGTTATGAGGAATTCTGCAGCTATAACCTGGAAACCTCCTCAGGCTCAGATTGATGGCTACATTATTAGTTACAGACCTGAAGATGATAGTATGCAGGTATGTGGATTGCTAGTCTATACATATTCCACATCTTCTGTCTTGAACATGATTTTATTGCAGCCATAATGGTAAACAAAATGACATCCATATGCAATGCCCTATTTTTTCAGACTGTTGAGAAGAACTGTATGGCAGGACAAGACAGATTTAGCCTCTCAGGTCTGGCCACAGGGAAGAAGTATATTGTCACTTTGATTGCCTATAGAGGCTCAAAAAGGAGTAAAGTGGTGGAGACCACATTTGTCACTGGTAAAGTAACACTTTTAAAATACTTTTAATATTAGTAGTAAGTTGTAAAAATGTATTGAATAGGTGAATCAGTTCTATTATGTAATAAACTGAAAGAAATTCATTAAACCGAAAGAAAAACACTCAAGTAGAAATAGAGTGTGGTGAATTAGAATAAAACATTCCTATTGTATCTTACTTATATACTTACCTTGAAAAAAAAAATATATATATTACACTCATTTTTAAAACATGATGCTTTTTTTGGTGGGGGGCGGGTGGTGGGGGGGGGGTGTTTGCTGTAGGAATGGCCTATCCTTTCCCTATGGACTGCACACAGATCATGAGCAATGGTAACATGAAGAGTGGTGTTTACACTATCTATGTGGCCAATGACCAAAAGAAACCCATGCAAGTCTACTGTGACATGACTACAGATGGTGGTGGTTGGATTGTAAGTTAAAGTATTTTTAAATCGATACAAATACTTAATAGGACAGTTGAATTTCCTTATGATTCATACATTTTTGTACATTTTACACATTACTTCCCATTATGTACAGTATAATCATTAATACATAACATGACAACAAATACAAATGTGTCTTATGGATGTTAACTTTGGGGCCCCCCTTTTCTCTCTCTATGTATTTCTCTCCCATTTTTTAAACCAAGGTCTTTCAGAAACGCAACTCTGGCAAACTAAGTTTCATGAAGCGGTGGAGACAATACGTGGAAGGCTTTGGAGAACTAACTGATGAATTCTGGCTTGGTACTGAAATATAAAAAAAAAACTTAAAAAATACTCATAAATAAATATGATTAATATTATTGTTTGAAGCGACAGTATAACTCTGAAAATTGCCATTTTTGGTCCACACATAAAATCAACTCTCCAAAATGGCGAAGGTGAACTTGAAACTAATAGAGAAGCAAGAATGGTCACCTCCATGCTAGATACACTTGATATAGCTTCTTTGGCACACACATTTTCTGCATTACATGTATGACAAAAAAATAATAAAATCAACACAATACTTTTGTAAATACTGTTTTGGCTATGTATTTTTGTGTTATGCTTGGTTAGAGGCAAGAAAAGCAACAACAAAAAACTAAAATTATGCATTAACAACACAAATGTGTCCTGTTTTCTAGGTCTGGCAAACATCCATGCATTGACCAACTCAAGTACAGTGTATGAAGTGCGGTTTGATCTGGGCCTTGGAAGCGAGCATGCCTATGCTATCTATGATGACTTTAAAGTAGGATCAGCCAAGCAGAAATTTAAACTCACTATTGGCAGTTACAGAGGAAATGCAGGTTGGGCTGATCAACATAGCCAGAATATACATTCACACCATCATCTTCTTTTCTCTTGTGTAAATTACAGTATACTGCTCTGCTTCCTAATAATATAAATATTTTTTGCCATACTGTAGGTGATGCCATGACCTACCACCAGGGCAGACCTTTCACTACTATAGACTCAGACAATGATATTGCCCTGGGTAATTGTGCTTTTATACACAGTGGTGCCTGGTGGTACAAAAATTGTCACTTAGCCAACTTAAATGGTAAATTTGAGGACAACAGACACAGCATGGTAAGCTTGAGCTGTATAACAGATTTTGGTGTAATGAGAGCATGGTGAAGCTCTATACTTCACTGACAGTGGGTGCTAGTAATCAGCTGCTCTGTATTTAAATATACATGTAGGTTGATGGCCAGCAGAGGGCAACATCAAAACAGTATGGTTACCAAAACCTTGTGAGGGATAAATGGAGCTGTAATAATATGGAGAAGAAGTGGACAAATCTGGAACATGAGGGCCCTAATTACTAACCTTAATTGAAATAGATGTATTTTTTGAGCAGAATAATCCTCTAGATTACCCAGAACAGAAGTTGAGCATCCCTGATAGCAGGAAAAGCACCTCAGTGCCCTGAATCTATCCACGTATATAAACACTCAAACAAGAAATTTCATTTGCATGCAGGCAAAAAGCACTCTAAAATGGAGTTATAAAATCCATTCAAATTGCTTAAAATTTTTTTCTCATTTAATTTTCATTTCTTTACCACTAGGGGGTAAACTGGGAGCCATGGAAGGGTCACCTCATGTCTCTGGACTCTACAGAAATTAAGATCCGCCCTGTGAACACAGCTAGCCGAAAGAAGAGGTCACTTAAGAAAAGAACAGCTGCTTAATGATCTGAAGAGCAAACTGACCCAAAGTTGAAAATGTAATTAATCAAAAATAGCATGTTATCTTACTCAAAAATATTATGGGTGACAACTGGTCTTAACAGGTTACACATATTGATATAGATATAATGACATCTATACATCTATAACTGTATAGCTCTATTATATTAAAATGCTGAGAAGTCAAATAAAAATAAATCGTATGTTTTGTTTAATTTTTTCTGTTTTAACATTTATTGTGCTGTAATTTTTATTTTATTTTATACTTTTAAATACATTGCTTAAATGTTAGACATATGTGATGTATAATATGTATTAGACTTATAATGTTAACAGTTTGGATGTGTTCTTGAAATAAACCATATTTGCATTGTCCTAATTATGAGAAACAATCATTCATCAATGACACTTTAGTGCCATTATTCCTTGAATCATTAATAATATGGCAGTGGCAGTGATATGAATTTAAAAAATAAATGTGTGATGCAAATCTTATTGACATAATTTTTTATAAAAGTATTGTGACCAAAATGAATAAAACAGTAAAAAGTAGTACTGCTGAATATAAGTTCCCTGATATTATGCAGGTAACATACTGTATAGCCTATTGTAGGGCTCGCACACACACACACACACACACACACACACACACACACACACACACACACACACACACACACACACACACACACACACACACACACACACACACACACACACACACACACACACACACACTATGTGCAGTTTGGAAATGCCAATTTGCCTATTTTACAAGTCTTTGGATGGCGGGAGACCTGTTAAAATGTTAATAACTACTTTTGTGATCATATTGTCATGACTCTGATACTATCTTTGGCTGTATCATGCTCTTTTGTTTCAGTTGCTTATTTGCCCAGTCATGAACATGACCTGATTTCCCCCTGTAAACCTCCTTAAGGGACCATCGATGTGAAATGGATGTTAAGTTGCATAAAAACTCAAAAAAAAAAAAAAAAAAGTTAAAACTTTTTTGTTTGGGTCATTTCATTCAATGTAATTTGGGTCATTTCATTCAATGTTATTTCAATTTCAATTAAATTCAATTTATTTTTATTACACTTTTAACACTTTTAACTTTTAACTTATGTTCATTGTTGCAACAGCAGCTTTATGGAAGCAAATGTTACCTTAATCACTCTTTATCAACGTCAATCTAACTGTCGAAAACAAGACTGTACAGTAAGAATTACGTACTGTACACTGTACAGACTTACGAAAGACTTCCTTCTCTGGAGCATGTTTGTAATTCAGATTTGTACGTAAGTTCAACAAAGTAAGTCTCATACACCTTTGACACAAATATACAATGTAAAGCATAAAAGCAAAGCAAAGACACATGTTCTGGATTATCCTCTATAGTCTGCGCCTCCAAATCATGAGGGGCATCCCACACCTGAGTCAGTTGACCTTGTATAAAGACGTTGGGGAAGAACATAATTTTGTCTTAGAGCTTCATTGGACTGTAAACTGTGTCTCAGTAAGGCTTTTCTGAAATTAGGATTATTCGCCACCAGGACATCCGTTTTCTATCATCATGCTCCCGGACTGATATATCCGTTGTTACAACTATTTTATAATGGTCATCCAGCTTTCGGTTCTAGCTCGGATGACCAAGTATTTTAAACGCCTTACATAAACAAAAGATTTAGATGGACCTATAAAAACTAAACTGCATTGTTCCACCTGGCTTGACTCTAAGAACGTATGTCAGCAAATGTTGACGTACAGTACAGTACAGTGCCCAAGTACTGGGCTTCAAAAATACTGCATGCTTTGCCTATTTGTTTACCTTTATCAAAAATGCATGTAGGTCTCCTTTTTCCTCCACAGCCTAAATTTTTTACTGTTATATGAATAAAATGCAGCACCACATTTAGCAGTATCAAATGTCATGACAAAAGTCCTTATTACCATTACAATCGTCTTGGTGTGGTTTGGGTGAGTACTGAAACAATGAGAGAGCTTTTAGATTAGTTCCGGTTTTCTACAACAGTCCAGAGACTTCCACGTTGTGCTATCGAGTTTTAGATGCAAAGCAACTACCTTAAGCTCAATGCAAATAACACATATCATTTATTTGGTCCAAAATCTTTAAAATCTGAGCATTACACAATTACACAAGTGCATTGATGGGTTGTGGTAGAATTTGCAAAACAGCTGAGAACACAAGATAATATCTTGGCTGCTAAGCTACCTTTGAATCCCACATTGGTTCAGCACTCAGAACTCTTTCACTTCTGCAAAATGTTGCACCCTTTAGCCCTGTGCACAAATTTACCTAAATTAAGCTACTGGTTAGTTTAGACAGGAAATGTTTGATTTTAAAGGGGAGCTTGTCTGTGTGTGTGTGTGTGTGTGTGTGTGTGTGTGTGTGTGTGTGTGTGTGTGTGTGTGTGTGTGTGTGTGTGTGTGTGTGTGTGTGTGTGTGTGTGTGTTGGCGGAGGTTAAAAATGTCCTTTATTACATTTCCAGTGAAGGGCCTTGTGGTATTGAGCAACTGTCTTGTTATTGCATCAAAACTTTTTTCATTGATATAGTGTAAAGTGTCAGGGAAGAAAGTTGAAGCCCAGTTTAAGTATATTATACTTAAACTGATCTTTAAACTTACTAAGGTAAACATATAAAATTAAACAGAAATGTAAAATATTTGAATAGTTTAAACAATAAAATCAGAAAAAACAACAACCTAGAAGTCCTAAATAAAAAGTGAACAGGTTCCTTTGCTTTGCTTTTTTCAATATAAATTCTAAATATATTGTTCCCCATATTAGAGCTCCTGTATGCAGACACATACGCTAACCAATTGTAACCCTTGTTTAAATAAGTAATAGTTTTCTGCAAAGAAATAAGACCTGGATGGCTCCTAGTTTAAGATCCAAATGAAAACCAAACCTTCTGAGCAACATTTTAGTGTATAAAGTTTGAATAGTTTAAAAATTTTAAGCATCAGGCCAATCTAACACTTCTCTCACATTACTGGCATTGTGTTTTTCCACCCCTCCTGTAGTAGCTGGAGCCAGAGCTGAGGCAAAACAAGGAGTGCTTGTGTTAGTGGAAGAAACTGACTTGTGGTTGTTTTAGAGCTATTTTAATAGCCCACACTATTCCATCACACACTGTCTGTTGCTTAAAGAGCAAACGATCTCATGTTTGAAAAAACTATCTGGAGTATCTGGAGGAACAGACGCTTGGTATCATCATATGTTCAGAATAAATATCAGAAGGTTTTGAGAAGGTTTACATTATGTACAGCAGCATATTCAAGAAGAGTTATGCTAGAGAAAATCTTATACAAATAGAAAAATACAGAACCTTTAATTAGGGTACACAAAACACAGGAATGTAATCATTTACATACACAGACAGCCAATTAAACATGCTGCAGAAGTGCTGTAGATGCATATTTAAACACACACACACACACACACACACACACACACACACACACACACACACACACACACACACACACACACACACACACACACACACACACACACACACACACACACACACACACACACACACACACACACACACCTAAATGTAACATGTCAATGCTTATTCAAATGCTTTCCCTCATTTTTAGCACATGAGGTCAAAACATTTTTTCAACATTTTCAGCGATCAGATTGTCTCATTGGAGGACAAGTCTACAATATGTAATAACACATTAGGGGCCACACTAATGTTGTAATATCTAAATTCTTATTTGTTCACAGTAAGTACAATTCACCAAAGAGTGCTACTACAATTGACATGTACCACAATTTTAAATATTACGTCTTTGTTTATACAGGGCTGATATTGCTTAACAAAAATGGCAAACTTGAAAGTTCAGGAAGCTCTTTCCACTTTGCTCTGTCAGCAATGCTGTATTGAGTAAAAAAGTGAACTCCACCTCTATTGCACAATTAAAAATATTTGTAGCATACAGTACTATATATGCTCACTTAAATACTCTATATATCACATTTTAGGGTTAGGAAAATGATTTGTTTACATTTGTTCTTTTTCTTATTCTTGCTTGATTAAATTGAGATACGTTTTTTCACCAAAATTGAATTCCAATTTTTCACTCCAAATCTCTCCAAAACCATCACGTGCGTGTGTGTGTATGTGTGTGTGTGTGTGTGTGTGTGTGTGTGTGTGTGTGTGTGTGTGTGTGTGTGTTATGATCATGGCCCAACTAGACGCTGGTGAAGGCCAGTCTATCAGGAATCATTGGGTCCGTTTTGACTGAAATCCACAAGTCCTCCTCATTCTGCCCATCTTTCTTCTTTTTCTTTTTTTTCTTTTCAACGTGTGCCCCTGTCTGTGTAGAGGGCTCTCTGCAACAGCAACAGTCACATCCTCTGCAAAAGGATGAGCAGCAGTGACAGCAAACAACCAGGGAAGTGAAGAAAACAAGTAAAGGCAGCATAAGGAGGACAACAATACACACTGTGTTATAAATGCCCTGATTGTGTTTGGTGATCAAAAATGTCCAACAATTCTTGAAGAAATCAGCAATCTGCTCACTCATGGTTTAACAAGAGCCTTGGCTCATAGGAAGTCATATGCAGATCAAACCAAGATTACCCCTTTTAGTAATAACTCACTTGTTCAGATTTCTTTAAGCTTTTTCACCACAGATAATGCAATCTGTTTTATTTCTTGAAGATTCGCCTGCTTCTTTTAGTTTAGCATTATCAAATGAGTGTTGGTGAGTGGTGAAATTAGTGCTCTTCCACCCTAAACGAAAATTAAATCAAATGCACATTGATCTCAGGCTGTTATGAACACCAGAACATTTTTTTTCATGTGAAGTCTGCCTTTGAAATGTCCATTAAGATCAGAGGCGAGGGCTGTGTTTTGTCCAGATCAGCCAAACATGCAACATCAAACTTTCACCTGCAGCTTAGTCCCTTCTGCTTTGGCTCTCCAAGAAGTGATAGAGTGCTGATCTTTCTGCAATGGGAGACAGAGGGGTGGTGAATTGAAATCTAGGGCATGCACTAATGTTTTGACAAATGTAAAAGAAGACAAGAAAATACCCACACCACATCATAAAATGTGGTGAAAAAAACTGTACAGTGAATATGATCTTTAAAGATGCTCAGTCATGCTTATTAAATCATTTTAGTCAAGCTAATGGTCAAAACAGGTACAGTAATTGTAATTATAGAATTATAATGACCAATATTCATAGCTCCTTACACAAGTAGTTTGGGAGGAACACTTAATATACTAGCCCTAGTTTTCATCACTCTGTTAAATCTCACATTCAGCCTAAATCTACAGGAAGGAGTCTGTCTGAGAATGCTGCACAAGGGGGTTAAACACTCTGGACTCTTCTGAATAACACCTTAAAAATGAGCCATGAATATTAACAAGGACAAGAACTGATCTAGTTTACTCTCTTAAAGGGATAGAAGGTAATGGTGGATTATCTTACTATGTTTCAAAGAATGGGGTTATGTTATTAAATGTCTAGGATTATCAGTAATATTTAAATAAGATGTAATTAATTATTTTTCAATTCAAGTTGGAGCATTTTTCTTCTTTTTTGCCTGGCTGTTTAATTTTTGTCACAGGTTACATGATATACAAGTTTTGTTTTCTCATGACAACCAAGGCGTATTTCTTGTAGGCCTAACCTTAAAAAAGTGTGCAGGCGTTAGGCTGTTAACAGCACTGTCTAGATTTTACTACAACAGCACTAGGCATTATGAGTTTCGCACTGACTTCTCCAGAATAGTAAACAGGAAACCCTTTCTAAACCACAGATAAAGTCAGTTTGGAGCATAAAACTGTAACTAACTTTATTACTTACACATACTTTTTCAATACATGCATAATTTACACATAAATACATATATATCATACATATATACATACAGTATATACTACACTATGTGCATATGCACAAATCAGCTATTACATCCAGACCACTGAGAGACATTGATCACCAACTATATACAGTACCAGGAAATTGGTTACAGGATCATAGACACTCAGGCTCAACCATGCCCAGCCCGTGTGGTCCGATCCTACAGAAAAAGCTAAACACATAGAACAAACTGCAAAAACACAGACCATAAGAGAATTGTTTCGAACCATACCTAAACCTTATAAATAGTGTCATCTGAACTGAGTATTCTATTGGAATCAGTCTAGAACAATTTGTACAGTAATTCTAACGTGTTCCAATACATTCTATAAACAGATTCATTTTTAGCATTTGCAGTAATTTATACTTTTAAATACATTTATATCTATCTATCTATCTATCTATCTATCTATCTATCTATCTATCTATCTATCTATCTATCTATCTATCTATCTAACTATGAATCCACACATGACTTAAATTTTTAAGTGAAATTGCAGTAGCATTGTAATTTTATGGTAGAAAGAGTATTGTTTCCTCAAGGCCACTCTCTGTGCTTGTTAAACCAAGCATTACTCGAAAAGCTTTTTACCATCACTTATCTTCAACCCCATCTGCACAGAACTGGTTGGAGCTATGAACATAAATGGCTAGCCTTATTCTAAAACAATTACATCATTTGCTGCTCTTAAACCGATTAAGGCAATGTTTACACAAAGAAAAAGGCATTTGAGTTTTATTAAAACACAGACTGCCCCTAATTTAGAACTGGCAAGTTTAGATTTCTCATAATTTATTACACATGTTCAGCTAACTTTTTTTTAAATATATATATATATTTGGGCAGCAGTAACATTCACATTATTGCACTATTACAAAAATTTTATCTGAAGCAGCATATGCTGAGAGAGCTGTTCTTGACTCCATGTAAGTGGTGGGCATGTGAGTAAATGCTCCACACCACAACAGCTACTGCTTACTTCTCAGGAAGCCACAAACACCATCAAAGCTCTGCCCTTACCGTTTTTGTTAAAACACCCTGATGATAAAAGTCCAGATGATTTCCCTCTCATCATACGACCCTTTTCAGATCCTGTCTGACGTTCTGATATTTCTTATCCACATGTACACCTAAACACTACACAAGTTATGCCTTGGAGCTTCCTTTTGCTATATAGAGGCCTAGAGTGGAAGAAAGAATCCTGTGTCTCACATGCTGCTTTGCCTCACACTCATGCATTCTTGTGGGTAGGTTATACTCTCAACTACCCTGTGATGTCACTGAAGCAGAGAGGGAGGGCTGAAGGGGTACACTTCCACAGTGTATACACATGAACATGAACTACCATATAGGGAAAGTATAACAGTCAACATGCATGAATAAAAAGAAACTGAAATAGTAAGGTTCTTGAGCTTCATGTCCTTCATGTAGTCTTTCAGATGGCTGCCATGAACCACTATAGATAAAAAAAATAAAAAAAAATTTATATATATAATCTTACAGTAATGAAAGACAAAAATATTTTCATCTACAAAGGTTGTAAAGGTGGCATAATAATTTCATTTAAAACAGTGTTTGACACTCAAATGTTTAAATCTTTGACTTAAAGAAAAGTTATTCTGTTTCCATTTTAGTCAGATTTCATTTAAATTAAAATTATTTAGCTCTCACAGCTGAAGAAAGCTCACAAGATAACTATTTTCTACATTCATTTTATATGGATCAGCAGGTCTGTACAGGAAACAGAACTGAAAGTATGTTGAAGGCGTGCCTCTGGCTAAATAAAGCAAATAGCTTTGTCACCCCAATAACCATCATTGGTAAATGTGTATAAACATGTAATATAAAATATTACAATTACCTGACATGTATGTAATCATATACAACATGGAATAATATACATTGCAATTCTCTGACTCCCCAAACTTATTCAGCTATTGTAATAATCTACATTTACCACAACAGTAAATTTGTTTACTTTAGAAAGAAATTGGACATAACACAGACAATTTCTTACCCAATATTTCATTTATTTATTTTAGAGTTTAACTTTGTAGTTACACATATTTAGTTTTTTGCAATGTTTAACTGCATTGCCAAACAGTCACATGAGCATTTCTCACAGTCTTGATTCTAAGACCAACCCCATGTTAAATGTTACAAAACCATGTGGTACATACACAAAAGACCACATTGTTACTATGACATGAAGCAAGCAGACCTCCAGGAACCATGTGGTGAGCTGTTCATAATCCTGATTACATCCTGAAGGGCATTAACAGGGCCTTACTGAATAACGCAATAAAAGAACAAGTTGGAGCTCAGGTTATGAGTTGCCCTTTTAGTGAAAAATCACACTGGCACACTGTTTGCAGAAACCAAATATAGCATGAGTTGTTGCTAACCAGCAGCAAACACGCAGTGAGTCAGGCAAATGAAATGTATCAGGTTAGTACTGTGAAAGGGGGTGTGACTGGAAAAAACATCATGCTATGCCATAAATAAATGTAGTGTACATCTTTCTTTCTTTCTTTCTTTCTTTCTTTCTTTCTTTCTTTCTTCTTTCTTTCTTTCTTTCTTTCTCTCTTTCTTTCTTTCTTTCTTTCTTTCTTTCTTTCTTTCTTTCTTTCTTTCTTTCTTTCTTTCTTTCTCTCTTTCTTTCTTTCTTTCTCTCTTTCTTTCACATGACACATATATTCACTCATTCTGCTTACTTATTTGGAAATTCACCACCACATCCTTCCTTTTTTATTTTTTTTTAAATGGGGATTTACATTTGTTGCAACAAATAGCAGACAGTATAGTAGGCTGTAGCAAAATCATATAAAATACTAAAATCTCAATTTTATCAATATTTGTACTTAATGTGTATTTATTTAAGCTTAAAATAAAATAAGCACAACATTAGCACAACAGTATAGACCTGATACGGGGCACACAACACAAACTACCTAAAGCAGATTGCAGAAGGTCTGGTGAGTGTTTGAAGATATATTTGGGAGAAATAATTTTCAAAACTACTTTCTCTCTGAGAGGAATAGGTAGGGGTTTCCCACATAGATTTAACCCACAAGAACATTAACATCATTTTACTTTTGAGCTCTTACCAGCATGACTTCCTGGACTGATACAATTTACTTTATTTTAATGCTTGTTTGTGAACATAAAGTTTTTCACATGGTTGCTTTGCGGATTCCAGTTTGCATTTCAGCAGTGCAAAAAAAATAATAAAATTTGCTGTGCTTGCCAACTAATTTAAACAAAATAATGAGTTAAGTAAATCAAATAAATAAATAAATTATTGGGAAAAGTTGCTCCCCCTCCCCCCATAAACCAGAACATTACCACTCTCTACCAACAGAGGTTAGGGGAGGGAATTCTATTGCAACCTCATATATATACTGTATGAATGTTATGATGGTTTTTGTCTTGTTTACCATGTAAAACCTGTATTCTGGGGATGGCCTGGTTTTGATTTTGTATTAAAGTACCTCTGCACACGGATCCTATTTCTTTGAGTCAGAGAGATGCTGCTGGTTATTGTAATTTTACTGTTTCTGTAATAAATTAGAACATGCTGTCATCACTGTCGGGCATCATTTAAAGACATTAAATAAAAATAACCATAAAATAGATTTGTATTCAAGTCTCCTTTAGTGGGAGACTGCTAAACTCAACAAACCTCAACAAACTTTAGTTCAAAATTATTTTCTTGATATGCAGTTTAACTTTTTGACCATAGAGTGAATAACATATAGTCATAGCATAGATTTGTTTATGGTCACACTATCCACTGAATCTCATGAACTGTAAAGCTATTTTCTGAAATATCAATTCAAAATGATATTAAACAAGAAGCCACTTTACTGACTATCAGAGTTCAAATAGTTGGCAATATTTCCTTCATAACTTTGTCTTCATATGGGATTTAGAAACAGAATGATAAAATATAGTGTTTGTAAAATATTGTGTTTATGCCTCAATGCCATGTGATTATATATAAGCCATGTGATTATTTATTCATTATTACCAAGTACATGAGAAACATTGGTACATACATGGTTTTGATAGATTAGTAAGCACAATTTTTATACAGCCAATCATTGGTCCAATTAAACTGGAAAAACTATTTTGTTTATTTGTTTTCTTATCTGCAGTGCCCTGTTTCTTTACCACTGAAAGTCTCTGGGCAAAGGAAATGGGATGGGGATGCAATTCTTTTTCCAACATTAACTGCAAGATTATAGAAGATGTATACTTAAAAGACCCTTGAAGAAGAATGTCTAACGGAGGTTCAAATTCAAAACCTATTATGATGTACTTAGCCTAAAGGAGTACTCCTTTGTGCTTGAACCATATGCTTTACTATCTCTATAAAAAAAACTCAAAATCTTTCCAGTGCAAGATGGTTCAAAAACAAATGTTGCCCAGGAGCATCAGTTTCAGCATGGCTGTGAAGCTTAGAAAGCCCTCATTTGTACAGAGTGACCTCTTGCCTCAGGCTACTGAAGGGCTTTTTCTTCAGTCTTGCTTTGTGCCCTACAAACTACATTCATGACACACAAAAATTATTTACTGAGTGTAATTTTGTATACAATTAAATATTAAATTATGTAATAATTAATAAACCTATTTGACCTAAATTAAAACCTATTTTGATTTATCTTAATCTTCTCAGTGAATAAATTCTTATGGGTAAAATTACAAGTGAACCAAGAATGTAGCAATAAGTGTAGCAGATGAATGATGGCCAGCTTCCCACAGCTAGGCACATTTTCTTCACAGAGTGCATTGAAAACGAGAGATGCAGTTCTTGAAAAAAAAAGACGAAGTGTGATTCCACTGATTACACATACAGCAGCTTTAAAGAATGCTATACAGTTCACTCATTTTAAGGGGAATGAAGTGAGATGAAAAATACCAAAAGAATGAAAGAAGGCCATGGCAATTATTTTTTTGCATCATCACTATATCTATATATCCATCTGTAGTCCAACTAGGGAGCATGGAGACCAATGGTGACCATTGTATTTATTTCCATTTGTTTTCCCACTGAGGTAGAACCTCAGGTCAACATTCACACTTGCATTCACACACTACAGGCAATTTAGAAATGCCAGTTAGCCTAATCTGCATGTCTCATGACTGTGGAAGGAGCATCCAGAAGAAAACCAACCAAGAAGAACATGCAATTCCATGCACACAGACTCCGAGGCAGGAATTGAACCTGCCTCAGGGCCTGTGTGCATGGAAAAAACTTCAGACAAACTTCCTGATAATTTCCCTACAAATTTTCAACAATCTCTAGAGTGAATGGGTTAAGGAATGTAAGAAAGGCACAATAATTTCAATTGTGGCTCCAGATGCATATGATTCTTGTACAGCAGTTCCTTTTAATACACTGTACAGCACTGATTAACTCCATAATGTAAAGTTGTGGAAAAGTAATGACTCATAATCGCACTATGTGACCCAGACACAATCTATTACCACCAAAAGGAGGAAGTATTTACTTTTGTTTTTGGTTTCTCTGGAGGGTTCTTCCTCATATTGTCTAGGGGAGTTATTTTTTGCCATCATCAGATGTGTGTTAACACAATGCCAAGGACACAAGGATAAGTTGCTGTAGAAGCAATTGCTACTATACATCAACCAGGAATGGGTTAAAAAACCATGTCCAAACAATCTGGAGTTCAACGTCTATAATGATATGAGATGCTAATGTAAGAAATGTAAGAAATTAAATTTAAGATTACTTCAAGTTGTTCATGTAGATCAAGGTGGATCTATAAGCCCTTGAATAATAGGGGATATTATTTACAAAATATTTTAATTATGTTTTACACAAAAATTAAAAGACCGGGTACTGACTTTCAGACATGACTATATGAAGGCATCCAAAATCAACAATCTCCTTTAAACAGTTAATATTGAGATGTAAAGTCTGTAAAGACTATATAATCACTTTAATCTAAGATTCTGTAAATTGCTGATTTTTGAGTTTGGTAACTCTACAGTAAATGAACTTCTCCTTTGTAGCAGAAGTAAATTTTTCTTCTTGGGAAAGTCTTCTTGGGATGGTCTTCCAACAAACCAGTTTTATCATGGTGTTTGGTTCTGCAAATGTACTTGGAAATACTTTTCTTGCAAGAACTATTCCAGGACAGGTGACTTTGTGTTTTTTTAACTGGCTGTTATTGTTACTTAATTACCAAAGTATTTGATTATCTGTTCAGCCATTTAGACAAAAGACAAAAGAGTTGATAGTGGAGTACAAAGCAGGACCCAGACCCCTGTGATCAACAAGAGCCCAGTGGAGAGAGTGGACAGCTTCTGGTACCTTGGTGTTCACATCACACAGGACTTGCCATAAAAGGACCGGCAGTGTCTGTACCATCTCAGACGCTTGAAAAACTTTAGACTGCCCTCCAAAATACTTAGGAGCTTTTAGTCCTGCACCATAGAGAACATCCTGATGAGAAACACATACTGTAGCCTTGTTTGGGAACAGCACCATGCAGGACAGATAAGCTCTATGATCAGTTTAACGCATGATGGACCAAGGCCAGGAAAATAGTGAAGGACCTTGGCCACCTCAACAATAAACTGTTTTCTCTTTTTCGGTTAGCAAAGCACTTCCAAAGGCCAACCCTTCCCTCAAGACCTTCCCATAGGCTATTCTGGCCCTCAACCAGAACACCATAAAGAACCTAACAATCTGATCCGGTCTTCTTTGTTCACTCACACAAAAAACACTCTCCCTACATTCATCCTAACACATCAAAGTCAGGATGTAGCACATTACTCATCAAGTTGCACATTTGCACATTGCTACAAATTGCACACTTCCTGGTACTTTGCACATTTTTCTGCTCGTGTTTGCACATTGCTCATTTTTCACAGAAATGAGCACTACCTGTACTCAGCTGGAGTTTAACTTATCCTGTATACTTTTTTACACTTTACACCTCACACACTTCTATTAAATCTATTCTATAGCAACCCTGTACATACTGTAATTTTTTCAGCCTACTGTATATTTGAAATATTTTTTTCTTTTTTCATATAGAATAATTTCAGACTTTCATGGTGAAAGATCCAGCTAGCCTTTATTTGCTAGGGCCTATAGTTTCTGAGATATGACGACAAATATTAACTTAATGTTTGTGTCAATTTACAAGTATTGTATGTACAGTCTTATTCAAAGGTTTAGGCACCTCATGATAAATAACATATTTTAGTGTTTAAAAAAAAAAAGGTTTTATTGAAAAGGTGTTAACCCAGTCTCTCTTGGAAATGGAAAAAATGCACAATATTTTTAGAAAACATTAATGCATAGTTATTTCTTATGCCAGAAATTGAAAAAAAAAAAAACATTATTATGGCACTGTGCAAATCTTTGGTCACCCTAAGAGTTTCAGAGTCTCAAATAATTTTTACAAGGTTTCAGACCTTAATCAGCTCGTTGGATCTGATGCATGGCAACAGCTGTCATTAGTAAATGCCAATTTCAAAGCTTTACAAATACTTTGACTCTTCAAGCCTTTGCACACACTTGCGGACACTCAACAACCATGGGGACCTCTAAGAAGCTGTGTAAGACTCTAAACGTTGTTGATGCCCACAATGCAGGAGAAGGCACAAGAAGATAGCAAAGCGTTGTCAGCTTGCAGTTTCCACAGTGAGAAATGTAATTAAGAGTTCAGGGAAACTGTGGAGGCCAAGATGAGATCTGGAAGACCAAGAAAACTCTCAGAGAGAACTGCTCGTACATATGCTGGTCAGAAAGACAAATCAAAACCCCCATTTGACTGCAAAAAACCTGCAGGAAGATTTAGCAGATTCAGAGTGGTGGTGCACCGTTCCACTGTGCAGCAATACTTGCAAAGACAAGACCTTTGTTTTTGTTTTTGTTTTGGAACGACCATCACAGTCCCCTGATTTAAACATCATTGAAAATTTGTGGGTAGATCTTAAAAGAGTTGTGCATGCAAGATGACCTTGGGAAGAAAACCCCAAGTACAAGAATTGAAAGACTTTTAACTGGCAATAAAAAGCATTAGCAAGCTGTGATATCTGCCAGAGGAGGTGTTACTAAGTACTGATTACATACTGTAGGGTGCCCAAACTTTTGCACAGTGCCACAATGTTTTAATTTAAAAAAAAATCTTTTTTCAATTTATGCTATAAAAAAGTAACTATGCACCAATATTTGCTGAAAATATTGTGCATTTTGTCCATTTCCAAGAGAGACTATTTTAACATCTGTTAAATAAAAAAATCACCAAAATCTGTTATTTATCAAGGGGTGCCTAAGCTTTTGCATAAGGCTGTAAAAAGATGGAATAGATGCATTTAAATAGATTATTTAAATGCATTGCCTTAAGATATGGATGCTAATTGACCAAACAGTGACAACTTAAAAACATAGGTTAAAATAAGAAGTCAATCTGGCTTTTCAATGTAGTTACAAATTAATTTCAATAGGATAAGAGTTAATTTCAATTTCAACTGTTAAAAGTCAACTTTCTTCTAAAAAATCTAAACAATTGGAGGGCTGATTGATGTGGTATATTTCAGTTGCAGATTGGCCACAAATTCTGTAAACTACGGCCAGTGCCCGCAATCTTAAGTCAACTTGAAATTATTGAAAATTGGGAAAACACTGGACCAGTTTTCTTAGAAATGTAAACGTGAGTGATTCCCATATGAGAATTATTCTAGCGGTTCAGGCTGTAATGATTCCATACACTGTCTGTTTTTTCATCTGTCACCTGCCATTATGGCGCATTCCCCCAACCAGTTGTCCAATGTGTTGCATAAACTCCGCCCTCTTATAGACTTTTTAACCTGGATATGTTTAACTATATGTAGCACTCCACATGTTCTAATTACCATTTATTACACTAACTGTTGGTCACCAGCATGAGTAAAATCAAGCAGCTGTCTGCCAAAAACCCACATTTAAAACCAATCACAGAAGCACTGCTACTTATGAATAACTACTTGTCAAGTGAACTTTTACTTTGCTTTTGCCCTGGCTGCCATGCCACAATTGTCTGCTACGCTCCAGATTGTTTTCTGAACTGGTTGTTGCTCTGACAAATATCTTACTCTGTTCCAGTGTGCCTTCTCTGTCAGTTCAAGTACTGTAGCCTTAGTGCTATTTATCTCCACAACTTACATATGATCCCTGAGAGGTCACACAGGATTTTCACAGGAACAATTGCAGAAGCCTCCAAGCCACCTCAGCCAAGATCATCATTCACAGACTTATGGCTTTCTTTGCACCATTTAATGTTTTACTGCCTCATCACCATACTGTGCTTATATTACAAGTCTTGCAGTATGTAAATGAGTTTTGTTTTTACACATTCATTCATAAGAAATTTTATCCCAATTCCAGGTTTGACACAAATGCCACTCGTATATTACACAGTTGCGGAAAGTCAGTACTCATAATCTTACTTTCTGGTCTTACTACTACACTTACTACGCAAAACCCCCATGTGTAATTTAGTGCTCATTCAGTTTTCTACTTTTTATTCTTAAAAATATATATAGCAACACTTTATTTTATTTTTAAGTAAAACATTTTCTGGATTGAAATAAATACATTGTTTTATGTTTTATTATAATTTTCCAAAACTTTTTTAATTACGCTTTTAATAGCCAGCTTTCAATTCTTGTACTTGGGATTTTCTCCCATTCTTCTTTGCAAAAGGCTTCTAGTTCTGTAATATTCTTTGGTTGTCTTGCATGCACAGCTCTTTTACCAACAAATTTTCAATGATGTTTAAATCAGGGGACTGTGATAGCCGTTCCAAAACCTTCAGCTTGAGTCTCTTGAGTTGTTCCATAGTGGATTTTGAGGTATATTTAGGATCATTGTTGTTCCATAGTGGATTTTGAGGTATATTTAGGATCATTGTATATTTAGGATCATTGTCCTGTTGTAGAAGCCATCCTCTTTTCAGCTCCAGCTTTTTTTTTTCCTTTTTTTTACAGATGGTGTTTGCTCCCAGAATTTGCTGATATTTAGTGGAATCCCTTCTTCCCTCCACCCGTGCAATGTTTCCTGTGCCACTGGTTGCAACACAACCTCAAAGCATGATAGATCCACCCCCATGCCTAATAGTTGGCCTGGTGTTCTTTCCATGAAATGCTGCTCCTTTTTTCTCCAAACATGCCTTTGCTGATTGTGGCCAAAGAGTTTTATTTTAACTTCATCAGTCCACAGCACTTGTTACCAAACAAGTCAGGCTTCTTTAGATGTTCTGTTGCATATGTCTGACGTTGGACTTTATGATTGGGACGCAGGTAAGGTTTTCATCTTCTGACTCTTCCATGAAGGTCTTGTCTGTGCAAGCATTGCTGCACAGTGGAACGGTGCACCACCATTCCTCATTGAAGTCAAATGGGGGCATACAAGCAGTTTTTCTCCGAGAGTTTTCTTGGTCTATCAGATCTCATCTTGACCTCTACAGTTCCCCTGAACTGCCATCTCTTAATTACATTTCTCACTGTGGAAACTGCAAACTGACAACGCTTTGCTATCTTCTTGTAGCCTTCTCCTGTATTGTGGGCATCAATAACTTTCATTTTCAGTCTTACACAGCTGCTTAGTGGAACCCATGGTTCTTGAGTGTCCACAAGTGTGTGCACAAGGTTTGAAGAGTCACAAATATTTATAAAGCTTTGAAATTGACATTTACTAATGACAGCTGTTGCTATGCATCAGATCTAACGAGCTGATTAAGTCTGAAACCTTGTAAAAAGAATCTGAGACTCTGGAACTCTTAGGGTGCCCAAACTTTTGCACAGTGCCATAATAATGTTTTTATTTTTTCATTTTTGTTCAATTTATATTATAAGAAGTAACTATGCATCAATGTTTGCTAAAAATATTTTATTTCTTATCAATAAAAAAAATCACCAAATTCTGTTATTTATCAAGTGGTGCCTAAACATTTGCATAAGACTGTATATAGTTTCAATGTCATATATATATGTTATATATAAACATTTTATGTAGTGAACTTATTTATTTTTGAAAAAAAAAATTAATTGTAAGAAAATATTTATATAGTTTTTCTTTCCAAAAATTAAAAAATGAAAATAAAAATCTAAAAATAGTTTTATATTTTCTGCATGTTTTCTTTAAGTCACAATGTGATATTAAGCACTAATTCGAAACTATTATCAATATTTCAAAATGGGTTTTTGATGTGTATGGGTAAATGTGATTTTGTAAGAAAAAAAAAACTCTAACTCCATCTTTCACTGTTTTTTTCATAATGGATAAATCAGTCAGCAGTTGTATGTGTGTAATGTAATTCAAGTATGCAATGTATGATCAATTATATGTTGGTTTTAATAAAAGAATGTGTGAAACTGAAACTGGTAAGGGAAAGGGATTAAGCATTGTTGTCTATTTTTGTATTATTTTAATATTTCCCATGATCTTCAACTAACTTTAAAATAAAAAAGTGTGTGTGCAACAAAACTCGTCATTTCTTTTTTCTTTCGTATTATTGCTATGATTCAAACATAATCAAAGCATGGCTTTGATACATTTTTTTTTAAATAAAACATTTATCCATTGTAAAACTGTGGCAGGTGGAGATACAGTGTTTTTCAAAATCATCCATAAGTCACACTGATATAACCAAAATAATATTCACATAAAATGTTGCCATTTGTGCTTTTTATACAGTGTGTAGCACATATTGCTTCTTTTACAAAAATGTTTTCTTCAAAACTGCCAAAAGTTAGATTTGGCACACTTGGTAAACATACTGTATTTAGATGCACAGTACGTGCAGGGTGAAGTGGTGGCCTAGTGGTTAGGACTGTTGCCTCTCACCTTTGAGGGTTGTGGGTTTGAATCTCGCCTCCACCCTGTGTATATGGAGCTTACATGTACTTGCCTG
>JAAGKR010002633.1:0-60872 GCA_011419295.1 Clarias macrocephalus | reverse complement strand
TGTTTGCTCCCAGAATTTGCTGATATTTAGTGGAATCCCTTCTTCCCTCCACCCGTGCAATGTTTCCTGTGCCACTGGTTGCAACACAACCTCAAAGCATGATAGATCCACCCCCATGCCTAATAGTTGGCCTGGTGTTCTTTCCATGAAATGCTGCTCCTTTTTTCTTCAAACATGCCTTTGCTGATTGTGGCCAAAGAGTTTTATTTTAACTTCATCAGTCCACAGCACTTGTTACCAAACAAGTCAGGCTTCTTTAGATGTTCTGTTGCATATGTCTGACGTTGGACTTTATGATTGGGACGCAGGTAAGGTTTTCATCTTCTGACTCTTCCATGAAGGTCTTGTCTGTGCAAGCATTGCTGCACAGTGGAACGGTGCACCACCATTCCTCATTGAAGTCAAATGGGGGCATACAAGCAGTTTACTCCGAGAGTTTTCTTGGTCTATCAGATCTCATCTTGACCTCTACAGTTCCCCTGAACTGCCATCTCTTAATTACATTTCTCACTGTGGAAACTGCAAACTGACAACGCTTTGCTATCTTCTTGTAGCCTTCTCCTGTATTGTGGGCATCAATAACTTTCATTTTCAGTCTTACACAGCTCTCTTTCACTGTTTTTTTCATAATGGATAAATCAGTCAGCAGTTGTATGTGTGTAATGTAATTCAAGTATGCAATGTATGATCAATTATATGTTGGTTTTAATAAAAGAATGTGTGAAACTGAAACTGGTAAGGGAAAGGGATTAAGCATTGTTATCTATTTTTGTATTATTTTAATATTTCCCATGATCTTCAACTAACTTTAAAATAAAAAAGTGTGTGTGCAACAAAACTCGTCATTTCTTTTTTCTTTCGTATTATTGCTATGATTCAAACATAATCAAAGCATGGCTTTGATACATTTTTTTTTAAATAAAACATTTATCCATTGTAAAACTGTGGCAGGTGGAGATACAGTGTTTTTCAAAATCATCCATAAGTCACACTGATATAACCAAAATAATATTCACATAAAATGTTGCCATTTGTGCTTTTTATACAGTGTGTAGCACATATTGCTTCTTTTACAAAAATGTTTTCTTCAAAACTGCCAAAAGTTAGATTTGGCACACTTGGTAAACATACTGTATTTAGATGCACAGTACGTGCAGGGTGAAGTGGTGGCCTAGTGGTTAGGACTGTTGCCTCTCACCTTTGAGGGTTGTGGGTTTGAATCTCGCCTCCACCCTGTGTATATGGAGCTTACATGTACTTGCCTGCCCACATAAGCTAAAAAAATGCAATGAGAGTCATCAGACCAGGTGGTTATTTAGCCCCACAAGCAGCAAAGCTGTGTTTTCTGTCAGAGCCAGCATCAACCTTTTCACTAATTTGGGCTACAGTAACTTTTCTATGCGATAGGATTTGCATACCATGTGCATCACTGGGCCTTTACTTGCTCATCAGTTTACTGGTTCTCCTTTATTGGGCTACTGCATACAGGGAACATCCCATTAGACATGTTATTTCGGAGATGCTCTGACTCAGTCAACTAAGTTTCTCAGATCCTCATGCTTCGAGAACTGACTGTTCACATGCTGGCTAATTAATCTCACTATTACAAAACCTGGCAGATGCCATTGTAACATGTTTTTACTATGTTTTATAACTGATATTTTGTTACTTAACCAAACAAAAAGACCAACAAACAAATCCTAATATTACACTAACTTAAATGCCTGTAAAAGTCTGAGTACCTCTGCTTGTCTCATAGAAGCTGGGTTTGGGGCGGTTTACATCAGGATTGGCATTTGAAATAAAACCTGTGCCAATTAAATGTATGGCCAGGTGATCTGCTGTGTAAAGATTATCACATATTTTTCTTTTGTTTTTTGATGTACATGTACAAGGCATTTGGCTCAAATCTAAAATACTCTCAAATGCTTTCAATGTTAATAAACCAGATAGAACATCAGACACCATCATGCGCTGTGTGTGTGTGTGTGTGTGTGTGTGTGTGTGTGTGTGTGTGTGTGTGTGTGTGTGTGTCCCAGCCAACAACCATGTTGGAACTGCCTGGTAAACATATTGAGTCAAGGCAGACACTACAAAATTCTTCTATAATTTTGAACTTAATAAAGCTTGTCAGGAATTAGCAAAAACATGTCATCATGCCAAATATTCACTCTGTGTAGTTTTGCACTGTTTACTGTCCCTCATCAAGATTGACATTTTAATGTAGAAATGTAGAAATTTTCATTGTCTTTAAAAAGAATTTTTTCCCTATGTGCCTAATACCGTATGAACAGTAATGTATGCTTGTGCACCAGATGCATGTTAATAAGAATACTTTTTGATACTCTTGAACATATACTTGGCAGTGTCTTTGGTGTCCTGTTAAAAACAATATGTCAGACAAATCTACATAGGATTAATGTATTACACAGGATTTCATAAAACAATAATCATGCAGCAGTGTGAATATTCTTTTGACATCAGTATCAAAATAATTTATTTAGTCATATCTGTAGTGGTAAGCTACAAATTCTTTTGTAACAAATGTATTTTAATGCATAGCATCTGCTTTGAGCTAATCAGTGTTTTTACTTAATTTTTTATATTTCTGTGATAATGTTTATTACAAATAAAGAGATAGAAAAACAAATTCCTCTTTATATATTTTATTAATGAGTATAAAATGTATTAAAAAGGAATTATACAGCACACCTAAGTCAAACTAGAGCTAATTTAATTTGTCACATTAGTATCCAAGGTTATTTAACTGTAAATGTCAGGCTATTACAGAGTCCTATACAGTATTTTCACATATCCATCTTCGTATCACATTATGTTCATCTTCAGCACATGCAATATCCATTCTGTCAGCAAGCACCAGGGAGAAAGGGATACCACAACTTATGTGCATTGTTTTTTTTTTCTCTCATATACTGTCTCAAGATAGGGAAAATATCTGCATGATGTTCATTAGACATGATTATAAAAGAAGCCCATAAAGAGAAAGGATAGTGTTAATGATGCACTGGATAATTCATTTCATATGTTTAATTAATAATAATTATGACACTTTGAGACACTCCTTACTGTGTTAGCGCATAAAGTCTCTAGCTAATGGATGGAAGCAAATGGAGTTAAATTAATAAAACCATTAGATGAAAAAAAATGGGTGGAAGTGTGTTACGGTCAGTGTTGAAATGTCCTCACATCCTTAACAAAACAAATCTTTAATCTTCTTATGAAAGCCAGGTGCAATAGAAAAATACACCTTAAAAAGGTGTCTGTATTGACTTTTTATTTTAACTTTTCATTTAGTTCATTTGTTGTGTGTAAGAAATATGCCATTCATTCTAAGATGTCGGTGTTCACATTCTAATAAGCTTTGCCTACACAGTATGTTTATTAAACCTGGTTTGTGAAATTCTGCCAGTGGGGTGATAAGAACTTTTCCAGTGTTAAGGACAGAGTAGCAGATGAGAAATGGCTCATTAGAGAACTGCTGGTTAGTGGCAGGATGTAACCTGTCTTCTTTTGTAGCTGCATTATGTATAAGTATAATGATTAACACAGAAGGGACACTGGTGTAAATTAATTGCTCATCTATTACATTCTTCCTTACAATATCCATGATGTTCAATTTCTCTGGGTGAGAATGAAAAAATGCTCAAGGTGCATGTTTCAATATTTCTGCTACGATAATATGGAACCTGCATTTAAAATGAGAATTCTGCCACAAATAATGGATTAAAAGACTCATGCTAAGAAACTAAAACAAAACAATCTATTTTAAAATGATTAAGCACAGAAAACAACTGCATGAAAATTTTGTCTAGTAATTGCACACTACAAAACAAAAATCATATACATAAATAACAATATAAACATAATTAGGTAATAATAGTTATAATAACTGTCCTTAATACACTATTAGGTGATATGAACAAACTTGTTATTAGTTCAGAATTTAACCACTAATTGATTATTTGTAAATGTTTAACAAAGATTTACATACATAAACCACAAAGGGTGCAAAAGGGTGAAATCAAAGGTCAGTAATAGATTAGGTATGGTTGTCTGACATAATAATTTATCATCAATTGAACTGTTATAAATATGCATGTAGCTGCCTAATAATACAGTTCGTAATTATATAATCATGTACTGTATTATTAGGCAGCTATAAGCATATTTATAACATTTAAACTAACAGGGTAAATCAGTTTAGGAATTTATTTTTTTTGGCATAAAATGTACAGAAATTTGAGACCATTATTCACTAATACATAATTTTTTTTTGAAAGTTATGAACAGCTTTCATAACTATAAACATTTATTAACAATATTTTTTAGTTCCAAACATATAGCTGTAGAATACATAACTCTATATCATAGTTCTGAATGGTCAGGATGTGCCAATTAATTCACTACAACAGCAGCTCTGAGAGTAGCTGTAAAGTAAATCACAGGTTTATATTGATGCATTCATTTTAATAGATAAATGGTTTTATCATAGCAGCCAATTGACAGAGATGGCAGACTATCTCTTATCAAGCCTTCTATAAGGAGGCATTTGTTAATAGAAGAAGCCTCACTGTCAACTCTTAGACTGTAGCAATCAGTGGCGGCCGGTCAATATGGGGCGCAGGGGTGCTGCCCCCCTTAAAGTTAGGCAGAGAAGAATGCCACTTTAACATGTAATTATTTAACATAATTGTTATTTATTTTAATAATGAAATAAAGTCATTTGGTCACAATATTCCGCTGTATTTCTTAATATAATTTATTTGCAATTAAAAAAAATCTGAACTGTACGTTCATTTGTGTTCGTGTACGCGGGGCACCGGACAAACGAGTGTCTATGTTGGCACGTACGTTTTTGAAAAGCATGTGACCTGAGGCAGTGCTCTCATTGGATTTTTTCAAATCATCCTTCGGGCACAGCTCTGTGCGCCCTGAACCCTCCCACTTTTTTTCTTAGCGAATCAATATTGTTTTCAAATATTTGGGCTCATGTGATTGGACCATTCTCAACGAGTCTTTTCCAGCACTTCTTACGGCAAGCGCAACTGGCTGACTGGATGTGATGTGAGTCATGCCTTTTTTTTTTATACTAGTAGTAATGATGCTTAATCACCTGATAAATGCCTTTTTACAGGCGAGTATTAAAAGTTAAATTTTAATTTTGTTTGCACCCCCTCCCAAAAAAATTGCACCAGCCGCCACTGGTAGCAATCTAAGTTTTCGTTGAAACCAGAAAATGCAAGCAGACAGAAGAGCTTGCATTGTCTGGTTTCAATTCATTTTAAGAAAGAGGAAAAGGATATGTAGGAATTTGTTTTCCAGACATTCCACAACACTAAATCTAACTATATATATATATATATAGAAAGCATAACCTTATATACTTTTATGAATAAAAAAGTAGCATCACACCACCTAATAATTTTTAATTAAATATTTAAATTCTGAATAACCAATTATTTGTTCATATCAATGAACAGTGTATTATTGCAGGTGCAATAAAAGTGCAATTGCACAAGTTCACCAAGCCTATAATCTATAAACAAGCCTATTATGCACTTTAAATGTAAATCCATCTGTTTTATGTTTACCACCGACTGCTATATTTCTTTACAAATACAATTTTTTAAAATTTATACCATGTCAACATTGCATTTTACACAATTACACATTTTGCAGACATTCCAAACCATGCACTACCTATACATAAAATGTCTGAAGTGTTTAACTGTGGTTTTATGACATTGTGGAGGACTGCTAGGATGGTTGTGCTTTGGAAATAGAGAAATTGCTGTCTTTGTCCACGATGAGTAATGGAAGCAAAGTAATCACCATGTGAACATCACCTCTTGTGTAACCTATAATAGTTTTTGCACAATGTTACACTCAACCTCTGTCCTTTTTCACCTACACATGCTAAGACCTATAATAAACAAACAAACAAACAAATAAATAAATAAGTAAGTAAATCAATGCGATGTTGCTTCCTTTACTAACCAGAAACATTTTAAAGCCCTTACAAGATTGTGTCTGACTCACAGGGACATATGCATAGTCACTAATTATTTTGTCTACTGTGCCATAATATCCAATTTATCCAGGATACTTGACATGATCTGATGGCATATGCAATTAGGATCACTGGCTGATTCATCGTCTGCTGAATTTGCTGCAGTGTCATATTGTCTACTGTAACAGGTAGAAAAGTATATACCTCTGATTGCGAGTAACTTGGTTTACGAGTGTCCTGCAAGACAAGCAAAGATTTTTAATACATTTTGACTTGAAATACGAGCATGTCTTGGTTTACGAATGCCGAGTTTTTTGACGCCAACACACACACACCGACACACACACACTCTCTCGCCTTTACACCCCCCCTCACCGGCTTCACACAGACACACACACTCTGCTTTACACAGAAACTCTGCTCTGTCGCGATTCTTTTCAAAGATAAGGTGCTGGTTCATTTTTTTTTTTTTACAGCAGTGATTCTGTTAGTCTGCGCTCATGTGAGTGTCATTAGAGAGATTTCTTTTTTTCCCCCGTTAAAACAGTGTTTACGTTGTGTGGGTGTTTGTTGTGAAACTTAAAAAGGGAGGTGGGGGGAGGGAGGAGGAGTTTTACTGTGTAAGACAAGGCGAGGGAAGGGGCTAATTCCACACACACACTCACACACACAAATACACGGCGCCTGCACGCACAAATGGAAACACTTATCTGTTGGAATTTATTTGAACTTTTTTTAAAGGTAAAATGCAGGTCAATTTGTTTTATTTTTACTTTATATATTTTCCATTTTTCTGTATTTATTTTTTGGGCTGTGGAACGAATTATTTGAGTTTTTATTATTTCTTATGGGAAGATTTGATTTGGTTTACGAGTGTTTTGGAATACGAGCCAGCTTCCAGAACGAATTATGCTCGTAATCCAAGCTTCCACTGTACTTTATTTGATAATTTGCACAGCAACACATTCTGACCTAAAGCCTCTGTCTCTCAATGTCTGTCAATGTTTCTGAATCACATTGAATCAAACAGAGTCATCTGACTTCACACAGACAGATTTCATTTTGAGGACATTGATATGCACAGGCTTGTTTTTCTATGTTCGTTTTTCTTTCTATTTTTTCTACACACCCCCAGCCACATTTGAAGACATTCATTGTTACTATTTCTCATGAAGACACAAGGTGATGTCTTTGCATACAACATACAGCTAAACATAAGTTTTAAAGGAAACCATCCTGGCTGTCTGGAATGAACAGAACCAAATATGCAATTTTTTTTTAATTTAAATGTTTTTTTTTTGTGTCATGTTTCAAGTATCACTTTTGTGTATACCTTTTTGCTTCCTTTCATTTAATTATGGGCAAGGCTATAAATAATTCAACAGATTTTGATTGTGAATATATTTACCATTTTTTATGTGCTCAATTGTTATCCTTTTATTGCACCAATAATTATAGCTCACAGTAAATTCCAGTATTAAATATTAATATAGTTTAACAGAATTTGAATTTGTTTAGGTTAAATTGCAGTTGCGATTACTAAATTAGCCCAATATTTTATGTTGTAATGCTACCCAGAAATATAAATGTGCAACATTATTAAAATCTAAAAGCTGTGTTATTAGGTTAACTTGCAAATAAACTTACACTAAAACAAATTTGGCAGCAAAACTGAATTAATGGCACACTATAACATGACAATTCATGTAAATATTTAAATTGTATGAGTATGAAAAATACAGGTTAAATAAATAATTAAGTTTAAGAAGGATTTTTTCTTTTCTTTCTTTTTTGAAAAAAGGGATTGTCTGGGATGATTTATAAACGGCAATGATGTATTATAATTTGATTTTGGACTCATTTTTGAAAATTGGTATATATCTGTAAGCATTTTAAATCAATAAGTCATTGGTTTCCAAAAATACCAACAGTGCAAGGAATCAAAGAATAATAAAGCATGATTACTTTTCATGTGTAACAAAATGTAATATTTCTGATTTAGCATTCAATTTTAATTCTATTTTAATTCTATTTAAATTTTACGTTTTCCTAAATTTAAATAGTTATATATGATAGCATTTAAATATTTTTTAAACCCTTAATTTAGCCTCTGTGCTGTCTTTTGGTGCTACATTCACTAATGGAGAACCAAACCTGTCAAGTTACTTACAGTGGTGTGAAAAAGTGTTTTCCCCCTTACTGATTTCTTATTTTTTTGCATGTTTGTCACACTTTGTTTGATGATCTGAAACATTTAAGTTATATATTAGCCAAAGAAAACATAGATAAACATATAATGCAGTTTTTTAAATGAAGGTTTTTATTATTAAGGGAAAACAAAATCCAGGACTACACAGCCCTGTATGAAAAAGTGTTTGTCCACCCCCCTGTTAAAACTAACTTAACTCTGGTTTATCACACCTGAGTTCGATTTCTCTAGCCACACCCAGGCCTGATTACTGCCACACGTGTTCGTAATCAAGAAATCACTTAAATTGGATCTACCTGACCAAGTGAAGTAGACCAAAAGATCCTCAAAAGCTAGACATCATGCCGAGATTACCCCAAGAGCGCAGCGACAACAAAATGCAAGAGGTCAGAAAAGAGTCTACAACAATGTCCAAAGAACAGCCTTCGCTTGCCACTGATGCTGCGATAATTATACGGTCTTGTCTTCATCTCCACAAATGGAACTACAGAGTTCCAAAACAAAAACCACTGATGAGCAAAAATAACATAAAGGCTCGTCTCAGTTTTGCCAGAAAACATCTTGATGATCCTCAAGACATTTGGAAAAATAGTCACCTTTCAAAAATTTTACTTTTTGAAAGGTGTGTGTCCCATTATGTGTGGCATAAAAGTAACACCCTTTCAGAAAAAAAACCATCATACCAACAGTAAAATATGGTGGCGGTAGTTTGATGGTCTGGGGCTGTTTTGCTGCTTCAGGACCAGAAAGACTTGATGTGATAAACGGAACCATGCAAATATACCAAAATATCCTGAAGGAGAATGTCTCCATCCCCATCATCTGTTTGTGACCTCAAGCTGATGCGAACTTGGGTTCTGCAGCAGGTCCATGATCTACAGCACACCAGCAAGTCATGACCTGAATCCAATTGAGATGCTGTGGCATAACCTTAAAAAGGCTGTTCATGCATTGTGACTGAATTATAACAATTCTGCAAAGATGAGTGGGCGCCTCCAAAATTCCTCCACAGCGCTATAACAAACTCGCTGCGAAAACGCTTGATTGCAGATGTTGCTGCTAAGGGTGGCCCAAAGAGTTATTAGGTTTAGGGGGCAATCACTTTTTCACCCAGGGATGTGTAGTTTTGGATTTTGTTTCCCCTGAATAATAAAAACCTTCATTTAAAAACTGTATGATGTGTTAACTTGTGTTATCTTTGACTAATATTTAAATTAGTTTGATGATCTGAAACATTAAAGTGTGACAAACATGCAAAAAAAAAAAAAAATCAGTAAGGGGGCAAACACTTTTTCACACCATTGTATTAGCTAATTAGCTACTTTTCATTGTGATGAACACAAACAAACAATGTGGGAGAACTACAGTCTATGTTTTTTAATACAAATTTGATGCATGTGATCTATATTGATCTACATTGTATAAAGTAAAAACCTTTTGAAGAGAGTTCACTGTTTTTGAGCTCACTGAAGGGCCAACTGGCAAAACTGATTCTGCATTGCAGCAGAGAATCTAATAACTGGACAGAATCAAAACTGGATAGATTTTGGATTTCGCAAAGAAAGAGTGACTGTGGGATAGGGTGGTTGTCTCACAGCTCCAGGGTCTCTCCCTGTGTCCATGTTCGATTTCTTTAGGTTCCCTGTCTTCCAAAAATATGCTAGTATGTGTGAAGTGTGTGTGAACCCTCCAAATGACTGGTTTCCAATTTAAAATGCAGTCCTACTTCATGATCAGTGTTCCTAGGATGTGTCAGATACTGCATGGAGGAATAAAACACAAATCCCTCAAATTATCATAAAATGCTGAGGACATCTTTACTGTACAAATCTGTACTGGTACAATTTGAAATAGATGAATAACTATATATGCGTATGGAATCAATTTCTGTATAATAACAAAAAATTTAGATCACTGCCTCACAACTCTATGTTCCTGATTCAGTCTTAAGTTGATGTTGTCACCTGTAGAGAATTTACCTCTAGTCTCCTTGTCTGTGAGTTTTTTTTCTGGTTCTCTGGCTTTCTAAAATGTCCAAAAAACATGACAATAGTCCTACTGGCTACATTTACTTACCCTAAATGTTTATGTGTGTACATATGTAAAAAGAGTAAAGATTGCTGTAAAAAATTGTTTTCAGAGATCCCTGCCTTGTAGGAATTTGGTGTCAGAGGGAACCATAATTTCAACCCCTGGGCAGGAAACGGTAAATTCCATCATTTTTATCAGTAGCCCAGAGCCTTAAGCACTGAGCAGCCACTGCATTGTATTGTGACACATCATCCTGGCATACGCTCCTGATTCATTACAACCTTGACAAGAATAAAGTGATTACAGAAATAAAAAATTAAATAATAAAACTGATAATGTGCTTGTATAGTCTAGATCATCTCCTAATGTCACTTTGGGGATTTCTTTCCCTATGAATACGTGAAATATCAAAATAAATTAAAGAAAAGTACGGTACTCAAAACAAATATCAGATAAAAAAACAGTCCCAAAATCTTGCATGTAAACCATTGTCATATTTTACAGCATTTCAGTTATAAAAATATAATTTCCCTTTCTTCTGTGTAGTAATTTGGTTCTAAAATCTTTTTTCCTGTAAAGTAACATTGTCATGTATGTAATGTTTATTCATGTTTATTCTTTCCCCAGACAATTTGTGGTAAGTAACACTCAACTATACTGTATCTACAGTAGGAGCCTTTTCTTTTTTGTTGTTGTTGTTGTTTAAACACCTTTAGGGGGCAAAAGCTTTGCAGAGAAGAGAACTATCCAAAAGGCCTATCATTTAAATTCAATTCTTCAAAAAAAGATCAACAGCCTCACTCTTCCTTTTATGTAAAAATAGGAACAGCTAGTAAGACATAAAACAAGGGATTAATGTTGAGCGGACCGCCTTCGCTTGCCACTGATGCTGCGATAATTATATGGTCTTGTCTTCATCTCCACAAATGGGATGGAGAACTCATGGCCTTTCCACATGTGCCAGTTGATACCCTAAAAAGTACAGAATGTGTATTAAAAAATATTAATGTCATATGTGTAGAAAAACTACACAATATACAATATATTTACCATTAATTTTATTAGGGATACCTGTACATTTGAATATTCATTGAGCTATTTAATCAGCATAAAATCGTATTGATTCAGGTCATGTATTTTTTACATAAATAATTAGAACAAAGAAAAAGTGGTACTAGATGGGCCGATTTATTTCGTAAATCAATGGTGTGCTATTGATGTGCTATAATTTCATACACACCAGCTTCTAAAGTTTACAACAGTAAGAAACAGTTCTTTGGTGGAAACACTTTGCTGGTAAGAGAGATTATGAACAGAAAAGCATCTCAGGCCCTGTTCATAATAGACGTAGGTACACTGGATGTTCTGGTGCCTTCAGTACTGGCCAGAATAGCCTTTTTTGCCAGTTGTGCTGCACTGGCTTTTTTGTGGTATTGGACCAGACAAGTTAGCCTTTGCTCCCCTCAGAAATAAACATCTGTTGGGTGCCCATGATCCTGTTACCAGTTTACTGTATGTTAATGGTAATTAACGTTAATGGTATTATTGTTAATGCAGGTCGGTGAATACGGCTCTTTTAATTTATAGTAAAAGACAGAACTTAAAACCAGGTACTCAGTATCCTGAGATATTTTATTAGGCATTTACCTGACTGTGTCTGGACTCTCCATATTTTCCATTTAGGTTGACTCTGTGACAGTTTTTATACCACCAGGCTCCTTTGTAGGCAAGTGCACAGTTAGTTACAGCATTGTCATTATCCTTGTCTTTAGTGGAGAAAGGCCGCCCGTGATGGTAACTCAGAGAGTCACCTAGCACAAATAAAACACAAAATGTTTTCATGCTATACAGAATTAAACTCAGCAGATTTCTATAACTTCAGAGAATATGAATGGGTTGCAATGAAGTGTGTAAGGTATCTTCTCCAAAGCCCAGTACGCACTCAAAAAAATTTTTTTGAAAGCAATCGACTTACCAGAAGTGCCATTGTATTCCCCTATCCTTATTTTGTAGAGGCCTCTGGAGTCTCCAACAGTGAAGCGGTCATAGTTGGCGTATGCTGCCTCCTGGCCATTTCTCATGTCAATTCGAAGCTCATAACGCCCCTGAGCTGTAATCTTGTGAAGATTCTCTAAACCTGCATGAACAAATAAGATTATTACAAGTCTCTGAGAAATAGGTCAAAGGACGTCATGCCATGACCTAAACATTCATAATCTTCATATTTTGTTTCATATAAAAGTGGTCATAACTCTGCTACAAAAGGTGGCCTCACCTAGCCAGAACTCATCCTCCAAATTTCCAAATCCAGTTTTGTATTCATTCCACTTTCTGAAGAAATCAGTTAGGCCATTCTGGCGGCGCTGGAACACCTAAAGCAAATCAAATACAATACTTTTATAAGAAAGAGACTACATTTAGGTTATACCCTAATGTTACACTTCATCCTTATGTTGTATATTAATAAAATAAATTTAGTAATCTATGAAATCCAATAGAACTTTATTTATTTAATAATATTTCTAGAATTTCTAAACACTTACAATCCAGCCACCACCATCTGTAGTCATGTCACAATAGACCTGTACACCCTGACTGGGGTCAAGGTTGATGTAGACAGTGTAAACCCCACTGAGCAGCTCACCATTTGACAGATGCTGGGCACAGTCCTGCGGGACAGCAAACAACCGGTTTCCTAAACAGGACATTAAAACCAAGATTTTAGAGAAATGTCCATGTTCAATTAGGAAGGAACAGAGGGAAAGCAATTTAAGAAATAAGAATTGTAAAATAAATGGACTTATAATATGAAAAAGATACTTTTACATTAAAAAGAGAGATCTGAGAAATAAAGTGATAAATTTAGACAAGAAATAATAATAATAATATTAATAAAACAGGACGAAAAGGCAAGCACAGACACATCCAATACTTTGTAATCTTGGACTTAAGGAACTGGAGCTTCCCGTCACAAACACGGGACCTTACCAACCAATGTCCAACTACACAAGTAGGTGCTTCAAATATGAGACATGTTATTGACTAATTTAAGCTATTTGATTAATTAATTTATTGATTTGTTCAGGTGAGGGTGAAATACCAGTTGTGAAGGATGTAGAGACAATGGCACTGGTTTCAAGGCCTCGGGCTGCCTGCAATCTCACTGTGTATTCTGTAGTTTCAGCCAGTCCCTCCAAGCGGATCCATGTGTCCTCTGCATCCAGAATTAGCTCCTGCATTTGTTTGAAAACAAATCATCACCTGCACAGTTATACAATGGTCAACCATTATATTAACAGCACATAACATTAACATATTAATATTAATTGTCAATTATATAACAGCAATCTGGTGACAGGGACATGGGCACCCAAAGGCTGATTTATTCCTGTGGGGAACAAAGGCTAACCTGCCTAGTATGATCCTACAGAAAAGTCAATGCAGCACAACTTGCTGAAAAAAGAGTCCCCAGAGGAAACCCACCAAACACAGGGACAACATGCAAAATCCATGCACACAGGTCTGAGGCTGGAATTGAACCTCGCACCTGGAGCTGCTCACTTCCATGCTAGTTATTTAGGACAAGAACAAGTTACTATTACTAGTTACTTTTCAGTGAAAGTAATACATTTATGCAATACAATCTCTCCTCTGCAGCTCTCAGATGATCCCATTACATTGCAAGTGGATGCAATGTAAATCAGCTGAAACTTTAGATTAAAATATGTGCTATTCCTGCATTACTTTTATGGTGCAGTGAATAATCATGTCCTAGCTTCTATAAATACTCACGTTAACAGATCATAGCTAACAAGAGAGTAACATCATCTTCGACACAGAGCAGTCAACTTGTGATGCTTTCCGCATGAAATCTCAACACCTCAGCTAATGTTAACCTACCACAAGTACTGCTATAATATTTGGCAAAATTAAAGTACCTTGGAATTAATTTTTTTTTAAATTAAAATTAAATTACTAATTATTTTAAAAATATATATATTTCTTCACTCATGCACACAAACATGAAACACTTGCAATGAGACAGCAGTGCTACAAGCCCCGCCTGCCCCCGATAACACCCCCCCCCCCCCTCTGTTATTCCTCCTGTTAGTAGTTAACAGATTATGGGCCAAACTTCGCTGAGTGATGATGGTAGAATAATTATAAAGGTCTTGACTAGAACAACATGCATGAGGAATCACAAAAAAGTTTTAATTTTCTGCAATAGAAAAGTCCTCTAACTAGTTACTTTTATCAGAGATATTTCTGTAATGTAACTGATTAATTTTTAATGACAGTAATTTTATAATGTTACTTTAAAAAGTAACGTCCCGCAACACTGGTCATGTACTATGTGTTCGTGCGCATCTCACTTGTGTGTGTGCGCGGAGAATTTGTGTGTTTGTGCGCGTCCCATAGGTGTTGGTGTGCGGAGAGTTTATGTGTCTTTGCGTCTCATAGATTTGAGCACTTAGTAATAAATATGTATGTGTGACTGTTTCATATGTGTGTATGCAAGTTTTTCATGTTTGTTTGCATGAGTGAACTTTGATTTAAACCCTATACGGTGCCTCATAGCATATTCGATGTATTTTCAGTATCTGACTGGCCATGATCCACACATCCATGCTCCATTAACATATGACAAAAGAACTATTTAATCAAAGTATCTTTCACTCCAATCCAATCTCCAGAAGAGCTAGTCTGAATGTTATATGTAAAGCTAGGTTTCGCTATTAGCTGGGTCGGCTAGATGTTTAAGCTAACTACCTTACTCTTGCTTAATATCCTGTTACATGACTTGAATCTTCATCTTCCACTTTAGTATCTTCTTGTAAACACCTGCTCATAAGGGCCCTTTTTCGCTTTACTATTCTGGGCACCTGACTTTTGGCTACCAGCCATTTTTAACAAGGTTACTGTCGGTGGGTAGGAGCTGGCTGGATGTTATATTTTCACCATATAGTACTGTGACAGGAAAAACCAATTTTTATTATCATTTTTTTGCTTTACAGGGGAGGAAAGGAATTTTGGCCAGTATGTCAAGGAAAATCACGTAGACAAAAAATAATAAGCTTTTATGGATGTTGAAAATCCTAAATAAATTTTCCACAAATATGTATTTTTAACAAATTAGTTCGCGAGACTATTTAAGAACTAAAGTGCCCTCATCACTCGGCTACCGGCTGCCTGCAAGCTCGAATTCAAATTATTTCGAAAATTAGCACACTCGTCACATATTGACTCATCCTAGTTTATATCGCGCAGAATCTGGTCCTTTCCATGTTGGAATGTTTCTTCATTTGCGTTTTTTGGAGAAACCAACTGAACGAAATGTTTTCTGTCCAAGCCTGGCTTCCATCTCGTTTGCTTGTACAGCTCCAATTCCTGTCTTCCTGCGCTAACCACACACTTTTGTCTGTCAGCTGCCTTGCCAAACATAATTCCACCCAACATGATTTCATAAGTTTAAATTCACATTTCAAGTTTATAAAATAAGGCATTCCTATGTTTATACAAAAATGGTACACATTTAACTAATTATATTTCAGCATGCAAAATGCCTGGCAGTGGCTCTTTAATTGCAGTATGTGTTAGTGGAGTGTATGCATTCATAGCAGAGGCACACACTGACACCCTCTGGACAATCTACACCACTAAAAACATAATGTCAAGTATTGACATCATTTTCTGAGATTCCTAGATTATGAACATATCATTTCTTTAAAAATAAATTTGTATTCTTCGTAGACATTTGCACCAGCCATAGGTAAAAAAAAAAAATCTTTATAAAAAAAGTAAAGATTTTTTTTTATAAATAGCATCCTTTTTTCCCCTGAATGCTTTATAAAATCATAAATTTATTTGGTACTCACCTTGCGGCTTCCATCGGCTGACTTATAGGTCAGCATGTAATTGTCAATGTCTGCAATGGGTGGGTGCCATGAGATGAGGCCACTACGATGGTTGACCTCACTGGCAGTCAGATTCTGTGGGGCATCCATGGCTATGGAACAGAAGATATATGGTCACACAAAGGCATTATATATTCTTTTGTCCTGTTTTGACTAGTCTAACCACATTTTGTACAATTCATTTTTTCTGTGGTAAAATGACGTCCTCTGCTGCAGGGAATATATAGGTGTGGTAACTGTTTCAAGTCTACTAGTAACTGACTAATAATCTTTTCCATTGTTAAAGTCAAAATTGCTCATGACTTCATTTTTTCTATGCTAGTCTTTTATGTAGCCATGAACATGTCAAACTGCACTTCAATTAATAGCCATGTACAGGTTTCATGTACAATTTGCAGGTTTAATCCTTCACATACACATTTTTCTAATGCACTAATGAGTAAAAGAAAAGATCAGCTGACATGGCCGGAAATTATTTTATTGTTTTGAGGTTTCAAACAGAGGTTTTCCCTTATTTGGACACCAAACCACTTTTTTCACTATAAGTCCTGCAAAAGGCAATAATTATCTCCATTGTTTGATTAATTGAAAGATATTGTCTCTTCCTGCCCAGACTTCCTAGCTATGCCGACTTATCAGAGCTGCTGATAAAGCACAGTCTCTCTTCAGTGTACTTGAGGACGTGATTGTTTAAGAACATCAGTAAAGACACAAGTCACCAGGTAGGTGCACTGCAGGCACTGCAGAAGTTGTCAGCCAGCAACTTTACATGAGTTTAAATGCAGTAGGGTTTCCGCTCATCTGGAGAAGAGACAGAATTGATGGTGACAAAGTACTGTAATTTTTCCACCACTAAATTTTTTTCTGAATGCTCTGACATTGTGTGTTATTGATGGTGAAATGTTGCTGTATGATCTGTGCGGAGTCCTTAATTCTTTTGATAATATAGGGTAGTTTTATCTAATATACTGTATTAATGTTTATTCTGCATTTTTTTTCAGTAATGAGGTATTGTTACATTTATTAGGGTAGGACGGTATGATAACGAGAGGGTTATGCTCAAAATATTATTAGACTAATCCAGGTCTTTTTTTCTCTGATAATCACACTGATCAGAAAGTCTTATATTTTTCATCACTAGCAGTTAACTAGGAGCACCTTTCCTGTTATATAATTGAACTTTCAACCTTATAGCACACAGATATAGCAGAGATTGATTTATGGTCATGCTATCTGATATCAACCAAATAGGATTGGTTTCCTTTTAAGTCTGGTTTCTTCCTCATGTCATCTCAAGAAGTGTTTCCTTGCCACCGTCAACATGGCTTGCTCATCAGGGACAAATTAATAGTTATATTTATTTCCTTACATTTTTCTAATTTAAAATATGTCTATTTTAAATTATTTAATAAATTATTATTTATTTATTATTATAAATACATTTAATAAATTATTAAATTATTATCTAATATTGTTTATTTATTTATTTATTTATATAAAGCTGCTTTGTCACTATAGCCATTGTTAAAACCACTATACAAATAAAAGAAAATTGAATTGAATTGGTAAGGCTCTTGGCTAAGCCTTTTGAGAAGCCTAAACTACTTACTGTAGTTTAATTTCAAGTTATACAGCAAATGAATTAAAATATATTACACAATAATTGAAATAAAATTCTTTCAAATGATCCTGGGTGTTAAATACATGCACTGTTCCTTCCTTTTTAGTTTTGGGGATCCTTTTTTAAATAGAACACAAGATGTAAATATATATTATGTATGGCACACATGACTCAGGTGTGATTAAATCAAACTGGGACTAGTGATAAAACTTCTCATGAATGAAGCCATAAAACCAATTGACATTTACAGAAGACTTCAAGCACATTAAGGCAATGACCCTCTTAACCCTCTTTTAAAACACTTGAATGGTACAAACATTCTAAAGAAGGTTGTATGGCTGTGAATGACAATCCTGAGGTATACTCAGGATATAATACTGAGGTGGCTTGGACCCACAACTGATCCTTGAAAATCGACAGTAAACTTGGCACCAACTTGCGCGTTGTCTGTCGGACTTGTATACACAATCATTAACAAACAGCACGTGCACATGACAGGAACCCGGCTGGAAGTTATTGCCACATCCCCTGTACAGTTCTTATCTTGCTCCAAGTGATAGTTCTTGGGAGTCCACAACTGAGTTCCTTTATTCTTCACAATCAAAAGTCCCATTTTGACATAAATTCCCCTCGTATATTTTCATTCCACATCACAAATAACACCAAACATGTTGTTAAAGACAACACACATTCAAGTAACATAACTTAACATAACTAACAAATACGTGTCTTTTAATAGACAAGTTAAAAAAGTTATTAATAAGGGACTCACGGGTGATGAAGCTGGTGAGAACGGTTCCGCTGGTCAAAGGGCCCTTTGTGGCATAGAGAGCAATGGAGTAGGGAGTGCTGGGGAGAAGATGACTCAGTTGATGTTCCTGCTTGTTTCCTTCTACTAGGAATGTGTCAGCGGTGACTAGATAGAATGGAAATATAAGCTTCAACATTCTATTTGTCAAAGATAATAGTGTCCTGCAGTACTTTTGCAGCATGCCCTTAAAGCACATACCTTAAAGCTGTAAATTGCTGTTCACTGTAAACTCTGTGAAGTTAATATGTATGCTTGTGATCTGTTGTTTGATCAGTACTCTCTTTATTCTTGATAGGGTGGCAGGGAACCATAATTTGTTCTAAGAAACATTGTGTGCAAGACTGGATGAGACACAGGCTTGGATGCCAGTCAATCATAGAGCAACATGCCTGCTCATATTAACAGACTGACACCTGGGGCAAGGTTTAGTCATCAATCCACCTACTGACATGCTCTTGGGTTGTAAAATGGAATCTATAAGAAATTCACATGCATACATGGAAAGAACAACAAGAGAAACTCTCTACAGCCTTGGACACAAAATTCTGGAGCTGTGAGGGGCCATCTCAAACCACATGCCAACCCTATTTTGTAAGTTAATTATTTTCTAAGTTAAAAAATCATAGTATATAACGAGCCATTACAGAAGCAACCAACAAAAAAAAAAAATAACAAGCTGTTCACAGTCAATATTGTTGTGGCATAAATGCTGCAGAGGGGTCAACTGCCAGTTATGCTATGCTTCATTATCTTGGTCACCCGTTCTCTGTTGCTGTGTTACACCATTTGTCCCTTTCACAATTATTTAAAAAACTACTTTGTTTTGATTCATTCTATTTTGCCTCTTTCCATTTCATTCTTCTGCGTTCTTCTCTCTCTCTGTCCTGATGTGATTTCTTTCAGTTCATCCCCGTTATTTTCTATATTCTCTCTTTCTTTTTATTTCTACCTACCTTGGTTGCAGGTGAGGGTAAGTACATAGTTATCCACATTTGAGAGTGGAGAAGTCCAGCGCAACAATGCTCCCTGTGGAGTGACGTTCAGGGCCATAAGTTCCATTGGCATGTCCATGGCTGCAAGTGAAAAAGACTGTGTTTTTATACAATAATAACGTTTTCCTTGGGGTGAGGGGGGGTGTACACATGATTTCATAGATGTTTAAATATAGCATATCTCTCCAGATTGAAATAAATTTATCTTGATTAATATCATGGGCACCATTACAGTTTTTAAAAGAGAGTTTATTTTGAGGGAAATGTGCCTGCTCTACTGGTCTCTTCATGCATATAAATAATAAGATTTGCAAGTCTAACTTTGTGTTGTGACAATGTCAAAAATGATGTATAGGCAATAAATTCTAATGCTATGTTTTCCTTGAATGTCAGTTCAATTCAAAGGTGAATTTTCAAAGATGAAACCACTTTAGAAGATTGTGTGCTGGCCCTTAGGGAATCATGGTGGACAAAGGTGTCTTGGTTCATTCGAGAAAATGAATTACTAAGTACTAAGCTAACCATAGTACCATGTACTACATATATAGGGTTTGATATCTAGCAGGTACTGAATAATTACATTTAGGCATTTGCCCTTATGGAGAGCGACTTACATTTTTGTCTCATTGCACATCTGAGCAGTTGAGGGTTAAGGGCCTTGCTTAAGTGTCCAACAGGGGCAAATTGGTGGTCAGGGGGTTCGAACCTAGTACCTTCCAAACCGTAGTCCAATGCCTTAACCAGTGAGCTAACCCAGATTATGAACTACACCTCATTCATAAAAGAACTTGTACCTAAGGGTATACAAGACCTGAACTGTTTGGTGGCAGTCCTCAGTTAGCAGTTCATTATGAGAGGCCAAAAATACGCTCACAGGTTACTTGGCTGGGTTGCCGAATGTTTCTATCCATTAGGCATGATCAAAGCAGATTTAGTAATCTTAAGCTACGTTTACACTGTCAGTTAAATGTGACCCAATTCCTATTTTTTGCTCATATGTGACACATGTCGGACATTTTCTATGTCCGTCTAAACAGGAAAAAAACGCATGCATTCCGATATTTCGAGATCGATTTCAGGCCTCCTTCATATGTGGAAATAAATCAGATATAAATCAGATATGTGCTAATGTGATTGTCGTGTAAACAGACAGATCGAATTTTCTGAGGCATTGTGTTCTGTACGTCATTAAAACTGCGACTTCTTCGCGGTTTGATGACGTAATCAGGCACACCAAGGCGCTGCTCATTCTAAACAGATGCGCCAGTGTGCGGTAGCCCGCACCTGTTGCAAGCCACCAGAGAGCAACCCCGACACGTCTAGCACCCAGACATTCCTCTGAATGGTTGAGGACACAATAAATGAAGCATATGCGCAGGCTGCAATGATGGCCCTTTTCCTTCTTCTCCGTTTCGGGTACTTATCGAAGAGCTTAAGCATATTTTGCCTTCCTCCATCTTGGCTAGTGTGTATTGCAAGAACCTCCCTTTAAGTATGCTTGATGTTTCAGACGGTATGGCAAGTGTAAACACTTGAATCGGACATGGGTCATAGTTGAAAGAACGTGTAAACAGACGGTCAGAAAAATCTGATATAGGCAACAAATCACAATTGGGCATCGAGACCTGCAGTGTAAATGGGTCTATAGTGTCTAGTATTTTACAGTACCAACAATCTTCTAAGCAATACTATTTCCACAATATAATTTTTGTGACCACTAAGTCAATGTACCTGTAAAGACATTGATGCTGATGACCTTGCTCTCCTGACTTCCACGCACAGTGTTTAACTTGATGTCATATTCTGTTGCTGGGTGGAGTCTGGTCAAAGTATAGTTTGTCACATCCTTGTCAATCACCACATTGTCTAACTGACCTGTAATAATAATAACCATAATAACATCAACAACAACAACCACAGCAACAACAACAACAATAATAATAATGAAATTTGAATACTAAGAAGCACTGGGACTGAAAGTAACAATACCTCTAGCAGATCGGTAGGACATTTTGTAGTAATCAAAGTGAGCAAGTGGCTGAGCCCATGACACAGTTACTGAATCCTCAGAGATGTATGATACCATAACCTCTCTGGGAGGGTCCATACCTTAAATCGAAATAGATTATCAGTGTTACTCAAAAAAACTCAAAAACATTAAGGTAATCAGTTACAAGTAAACAGTAAACTATAACTAGTAAGTTATAAACTATATATATAACTAGTAAGTAAGTAAACAGAACTATACATTTTTGAGTTTGTTGTACTCATTCATATTAATCATTCTTTACTTGCATTATTGAGTAGCCTAACTCATACTATTTAATAGCAATTATCTTTTTTTTTTAGTTGTTGAAAATTAAATAAATAATTTTTGGGCTTTTGACTGCTCGGGACGCCACAGCAGACAACCCGGTCCGCACGCAAGCTTGGCAGATGCCCTTCCTGACGCAAGCCTCCCATTTTATCCTACCACTGAGCCACCAGTGCCCTATTGCCCTGATGACGTCAGACACAAAATCACTAGGCTGAAAGATTTTAAGTTGGTGGAACTTTAAGGTGACAGTTACTGTTACTTAAGTACTTACATATTGAGCTAACTTGAAAAGTGTAGTTTCTACAAACTTAGAAATACCAAAAAGTTCTAAATACTCATTGAGGTCTATTAATTTGAACAAATTTTAATTATTTAAGTGAATAGTACTCAATATGTTTAATTACCTTAAGCATTAGGGTTTACAGTGTAGGTAGTTTCTACTATAATATTGGTGATGGCATAGGTAGAATTCTAAAGCAAAATTTACATTTGTTAATATTTATTAAAACTAAGACCATTTTCAATAATAAGGGTGAATTAATGGCAATTCTGAACACATTTTCAGGTGTGTAAATCACCAATGCTGGTTCAATTTGATGTCAGAAATGTATTGGCAGAATGGAGTTGTATGCTTAATGTTATTTACAAAAATATTCACAAATATTCAAAATACCCCCCCCCCCCCCCCATCTAGCCGAACTGACAAAACTTCTGCCCCTTTTGGAAAAACTGGCATCATGGAAGCTACTGCCAGACATCTCTCCTTGTGTACAAAGCACCGTAGAGGGAGGCTACAGGATTAAATCATCCTCCGTGTTTCAACGGTGTGGTCTCCACTTCTGTGAAACCCGAAACAAGCACCTCTGTTGAGTCAGGAATTACAGACTTTGCTGGGAAAAGGGGCCAGACGGAGAGTCAGGCTATTACAGTCACTATTCCTTGGTTCCCAAGACGGGGGGTTGCGTCCAATTTTGGATCTTCACAGGTTGAACCGCTATCTCAAAAAATACAAGTTCAAAATGTTGACATTACGTCAATATGATTGTTTCTCAAATCCAACCAGAGGATTGAACTTCCTGAGGTTTGCTTTCGGTGGCAAAGCTTACCAGTATCGTGTCCTTCCATTTGGCCTAGCCCTGTCACCTCGTACATTTACAAATTGCATGGATGCAGTCCTGGCTCCTTTACGACTCTAGGGCATCCGTTACATAGACGACTAGCTGATTCTGGCTCAGTCTCAGGAGCTAGCGCTTTGACATCAAGCCCACTCTAGGTACGTGTTGTCATCGCAAGACGTGAATGACAGATGCTTCCCTCAAGGGCTGGAGTGCGGTCTTAGATGGCCATCCAGACCAAGGGATCTGGAGAGGTCATCTTTTCGCGTGGCACATCAATTGCCTCAAAATGATGGCTCTATTTCTGGCCCTGAAATATTTCCTCCAGCAGTTGAGAGGCTACTATGTCCTAGTGCGGGTGAACAACACTACGGTAGTCTCGTACATAAATCTCCAGGGCGGACTGCGCTGGCGCCGCTTGAACAGGCTAGTGCCCAAAGCGCACCAGGTTCTGCTTTGGGCACAGAACAAGTTCCTGTCCCTAAGGGCAATTTACATTCCAGGGCATACGAATGTGGAAGCATATTTACTATGCAGACAAGCTGTGACACATGGGGAATGGAAACTACACCCCAAAGTAGTCAATCAAATCTGGAAGAGATTTCATGTAGCAGAGGTGGACCTCTTTGCCTCGTAAGAAACAGCACCATGGCTCCTTTACTACTCTCTGACTCCTCCAGCTCCCCTGGGTCTGGACGTGAAGGCCCATATGTGGCCCAGACTACCTCTCTATGCATTTCCTCTGATAGCTCTGCTCCCGGGAGTCCTGGCAAAGGTCCATCAACAGAGCTTGTGCCTCTTATTGATAGCGCCCCGCTGGCTGACCAGAGTGTGGTTCTCAGCTCTAATATCTCTCCTCAGCGGCTCACCGTTGATGATTCCAGTGAGGAGGGATCTTCTGTCTCAGGTGCAGGGGACAATATTTCATCCCCGGCCCGAGCTCTTCAGCCTTCACATCTGGCCCCTGAGGGAGACCAATTAAGTGAGGCTGGTCTTCCAGCCAGTGTAGTTGAAACTATACTAAGTGTTAGGGCTCCCTCCACCAGAAGAACTTATGCCCTCAAATGGAATGTATTTTAAACTTGATGCATAGTAAAACATGTACAGCCAGTCCACTGCCAAATTGTTTCAGTGCAGGAGTTTATACAAGAAAAATTGACCTTGGGTTATGCCCTAGTACTCTCAGAACGTACGTAGCTGCTATCTCGGCTTGTCATGTTCTGACTGATGGGGTTTCTGTGGGAAAGCACCCTCTAGTTGCCTGCTTTATTCGTGGAGCTAAACGGTTGAGGCTGCCCACTAGAGCGACACTCCCTTCTTGGGATCTAGCTATTGTGCTAGAGGGGTTGGTTGACACCCCTTTTGAACCACTAGAGGCAGCGCCTGTCAGGCTTTTGACCCTTAAGATGTTTTTTCTCATGGTCATTACTTCTCTGAACAGAATTGGAGATTTGCAGGCATTGTCAGCCTCCCCATCTTGCTTAGACTTTGCCCCTGGCCTAGTCAAAGCTATTCTGCATCCTCACCCAAACTGTCTTCCGAAAGTTCCATTCTCGGCTATGCACCCAGTTGTTCTCGAAGCCTTCTGTCCTCTGCCATTTACAGCTCCAAAGCAGGAAAGACTTCACTTACTGAATCCAGTTCGTGCTCTTCAGATTTACATCCACTGCACTAGCCAGTGGTGTAAATTAGAACAGCTTTTTATATGTTATGGGGGCCGCAGCCGGGGGGGGGGGGCGGCTGCCACTAGACAAACATTGTCATATTGGGTGAGAGATGCTATTACCCTAGCCTATGAGGCGCATGGTCAGACTTCGCCTCTAAGAATTAGGGCCCATTCGACCAGGGGGCTTGCCTCATCAGTTGCTCTGGCAAGAGGTGTCCCCTTGCCGCAAGTGTGTGATGCGGCAGGTTGGTCCTCTCCGCACACATTTGTCAGATTTTATAGTTTGGTTGTCCATGCCACTCCAGGCTCGCATGTCCTCGAGTCAGCATCCCAGAATTATGTCTGAGACCTCTTTGGTGACTGGGTGCACACTACACAACCCTGCGGGTCCAGACACTTGCAGTGTGGTGGCGTTGGAATTATCATTCCCATAGCATTTTCACTTAGCATTAAAGGTAGCTTTTGAAAGGGAATGTCTCGGGTTACTTTGCTGTAAACCTGTTCACTGAAAAAGCAGGATGCTGCGCTCCAAGGCCACACTGTGGGCGTGACTGGACGTCCTTCCAGACAAAAATTGACCTGAGGATGTTTCCGGTTCAGTACTGTTTATAACCTGCAGGTGCATATCATCATCCGAAATTGCATCACTCAGAGAATTATTGGCCACTCGGGAGCAATTTCCTTCTCGGAGATGCCTGGTAAATATGGGATCCAGCTTCGCAGATTCCATTTGAAATTCTCTTACTCACTCATTCTCTATACTACTTTAACTGGTATAGGGGTGCAGGATATAATGGTATAGGGGGGCACTAGGCAGGGTAAAGCCTGGATGGAGTCAGTCCAACACAGGGCATACAAGCACACACTACAGGCTATTTGGAAATACCAAATAAGAAACCCACCAAGCACTGTGAGAACATGCAAAGTAAGACCTGAGGTGGGACTCAAACTGGGGGCCACAGTGGTAACTACTATGCTGATGTGTCCTTCTTAATTTCTCATTTCAATCTCATGAAATGAGAGACATACATACTAATATCATGCAGTAGTGAAGACTTTTTTTTTCAATGACAAAACTGAAAATATAATAAAAAAAATGTAGGCTCTAAATTTAAAGGCAGACAATATGATAACTTATTATGTTGATGGTAATCCCGCTATATCAGATCAGGAATATTTAATTTGCCTTCGAGAGACTGAACTAATTTCAGCAAAATCATCAACTTGTGTACTAGATCCACGTACTCACTCATTGTCTATACCGCTTTATCCTGTATTCAGGATTGCAGGGGCCTGGAGCCTATCCCAGGAGACTTAGGGCATAAGGCGGGGTACACCCTGGACAGGGTGCCAATCCATCACAGGGCACACATACACACACACATGATCATTCACACACTACTGGCAATTTGGGAACACCAATTAACCTAGTCTGCTCGCCTTTGGACCCGGAGGAAACCCACCAAGCATGGGAAGAACATGCAAACTCCATCCACTCAGAGACTGGAATCAAGCCTGAATCGAACCCAGATCCTGAAGATGCAAGGAAACAGTGCTAACCACTACACTGCTGTATTAGCAATGGCTATGTACACATATCTTTTCAAGAAATTGTAGAAACGTTTTTATGTCAAAGATCCTAGGATTTACTACAACATACCATCCATACATTCAGTACAAACAAATGTTTGTAGAAACAAACAAACAAACAAATTTGTAAATTTTATATTTTATATTTTGAAATATTTTCTATTAGCATTTTTCCTCCTTTCTTCATTTTTCTTTTTCAAGATCACAAACAGTTGGGTAAGCATTTCACTGCGTATCATACTTTGTTTGATTGTGTATGTGACAAATAAAAATTTGAATTTGAATTTGCAACAAAATGTCAAACTTACTCTCAAAACAGCCATTCATGCATATGTTGGTGATAAACATATATAATGGAACAAATTTATTTCAGAAATAACACACAGTGCATTGCACCTCATGAGGATACAAGCCTTAGACTTTCTATGGTTGTGATTGGATGGACTCCACTTAACCTCCTCTCCTAGTCCATGGATGTGCCAATTTAATTGTTTCAAGTGTCATGGTCTCAGAAGCTGAAGATCTCCCACACTGATTTCTGTCACTGACTTTGACTCCATTAACCTGATCAGAACTTTGTCCTAGAGACTGGTGGAGGGACTAATGATGCTAATAGTTATACTTATACAGTAGGTGCATGATTCGGCTGCTTTTTCTTGGTTTTACTGATCAGACTGCTCCAATCACAACTGTTTTTTTCATAGTAGAGCTTTAAAAATAAAATATTTAGAGTACACAAATATTTTTGAGATTCTCTGTTATCTATCTATCTATCTATCTATCTATCTATCTATCTATCTATCTATCTATCTATCTATCTACTGTATCTATCTATCTAATGTATCTATCTTTCTGTCTGTCCTCCATAACCACTTGATGTTTTCAGTTCACATTATCCTCCTCGTCGGGGCTCAGGATAATTATTTTAATGTGTATGCCGCATCTCCACAGAAACCAGCAATGTGCATGATTCCATGCTGTGTGGTGGGTGATGTAAAAATATGTGCAAGATCTGTGGTCCTGTAAGAGCAAAGTTTGATTCATATTAATTGATTTGTAATTATCGGGACAAAATCTAGGAAGTTAATGGTTGTGGACAACTTTTGTCTCACCAGGGGAATATGTAAGAACTGAACTGTGAAATGTACCTTTAAGACAAATTGTTTAAGACGTCAGACTGTGCCTTTGTTTAGAATCATTTGAACAACACTCATGGTAAAAATGCCCAAGTTGGTGAGCTCCTTTCTTTTGTTTAGTTTTGGTGTTCAACTCGTGTAATGTTTGAGTTATGTCTGGTTTGTTCATGTATGAATAGAAAGTAGTACATGGTAAGGTGAGTAGTAGCCTAATAAATGAAGATTAATGTAGAAACTCCCAACACCTACATACATGTGAGCTTTCAGCTACCTGCTACTATTTAAAATTTTCAAGTACACTATCAATTTATCTACACTGTTCCTGGTTGGTCAAGAGACAATATGTTAGCATGATTATGGTCCAAAATGAGTTGTCAGACCTTGAGTTGACACTGTGCAACAAACCTTGTTATTTTTCCTTGATTAAGTCTAGAACAAAGTATTAAATATTACTGATATGTTACAGGTCTTTCTGCTGTTTTGTGGTTCTTCCAGTGTTTATTTTCTTAGACTTAGAAAGACTTAGAAATGTATTTATTTAAGATGATTATGATTATGTGCCCAGCTTTGAAAACTGGCCACAGTTTTATGAAAAAAGAAACATTATCACTAGTTTGTTATACTGAGTAATCAAAGTTTTAGTGAGATTGGACCTTTTTATTATTATGAAATAAATCACTAGATATATTACAAATATATATTGCTTGAAGTACCTGTGACAATGGTGCCTGTAACTGGCTCTGAGGCTGTGTCTCCATGCATGGTGACTAGAGTAACAGTGTATTTTCTGGAAGGCAGAAGCCCTGAAATGATAGTCCTGGTCTTGGAACCATCCAAAACAACTTCAACCTCCTCATTGGAATCATCTGTTGAGTATTGCAGGTGAAAACTACTGGCAGGTGGGGCTGGAGCACTCCAGGATACAGTCAAGGAGTTAGCCGTGATGTCTGAGAAGTATAGCTGACTCACAGGACGGAAGCCTGCAACCAAATGATGGATGTTCGATATTATTGGAACTTTTCTGTAATCAGTGAACCTTCTCGGGGAGGCAGAAAGTTAAAAAAGAAACACAAGACATGCTGACTGAGAAAATATGTGGGATGAAAGATGTTTTGCCACTAACATTGGGTGAATAGTGAATTAGTAAAGAAAATAATAAAGATGAAATGTGAAATCAGAAGAAACAAAGAGTTAAAAATAAAAACAAAATAAATATACAACTATTTAGTATGTTGGTACCTGTAAAGGCATCAATTGTGGCGGCGGCACTTTGTTGTCTGCCCCTCTGAGCCATGACTGTGATGGTGTACTCAGTACCAGGCTCCAGACCACTCAGTGTGGTGCTGCTGATATCACTGGGTACGGTTATTTCAGTCGTCACACCATTAGTTGAGGTGTAGCTCACTCGGTAATATTCAATAGGTCCCTGAACAGAGCCCCAGAGTAAAGTGATGCTGTTTTCTGTGGAGGCTGTGACCATCAGATCCATGGGGATATCCAAACCTGTTCAAAATGGGAAAAGAAAATAACAAAAATTAAATAGATAAAAAGTAGTTGAGAAGTATGTGGAATGCCAAGTGAAGCTTAAAATATGAAACAATAATGTCTGCAGTGGACCATGGAGCTCCCATCTTATATCTTGAAATCATCATTCTACCTGTACTTTTGTAAAAAAGAAAGCATAAAACATTTTTTATTTTACAGGTTAATAGCTGGACTGCTGGAATACAAAACAAACCAGAAGTATATCAGGGAAACTCAGGGACCTTAAGCCCAGTTACCACCTTCATATTTTTGCCACATATTGGAACAAATTCACAAATTGAGATGAGCTGTGGGTAGTCATATAGCAAGATTGTGGTTTGGTGGCATGTATCAGGGTGAATCTATAGTGATTATAGACTACGGATTTTTGACCATGTGTGGAGCTCCCGCCTTTTGTGACTTATAGGTCTGCCAAAGATCCACTGTCTGCTTCTGTAGGCAAATATGAGGTCATCATGGCCACTCTTCCACTCTCAATAGTTGGACGTCATACAGTAGTGGTACTATGTTAACAATTGTGTGGCGTAATTAAACACAATCAATCAATTTTATGTTAAAATACTCGACAGATGTTTACTTCAAAGCAAAATACACAGCATATATGGTTTATATTTGCCCTTTACCTTTGTTAGATCACATTTATTTAAATTTTTTTTTAAAGTGCTACTCTTTTTTTTCTTTTTTTAAAATAAAATGTAATAAAAAAGATCAGTTATCAAAATGAGTGAAAAAAATCAACAGATTTACAAATTAAGCAACTGTTAAATTTAGATTTATATGAACTTAATTAGAAGTTTAATCCGTTCACATCATTTTACACAACACAAGTTGAACCATGTCAGTCTAGCCAACACATCAGCCCCACTGAACACATTGGCTTTTCATACCAGCCTATACAACACATGAGAGACAGAGTTTTACTCTGTATGTGTTGCATACTGCATGTACTTCTAGATGCATGTAGATAGTGTTTCTCTGTCCATCTTCCATTCTCCACACACTTCACAGAACTTTTTCATTGTTGTTGCTGACTGCAACCTAGAATAATAGATCTGGCGTTGTAAAATAGGGCGAGGCGGTGCACCCACTTGTCCCACACCATCCTGATGGCAGTTAGATTGTCTCTCTGACATCAAGCTGGTCTGTCATCTTGTTTATCAATGTGGATAATCCTGAAAATTATATGGAAGTTTTCCAGGGACATTGTTGCATGGAAATGTTCTCTGCCAGTTTCTCCTTCCTGCTGGGATTCTGAGGAGACCTGAAAACTCCAGCAAGGATAAGACCGCCAAGGTGTTACAAAAAACATGCCTTCCTTCTAAATTATTGCTATCCAGAATAAATTTCTGGATTGAATTTGTAACGAAAAGTTCAAAAGAAGACTTGATGTCCTGCACATGAGTAACTGCCATCCCTGTTGGCCCCTGGGTGCATTCTTATCATACTGGCAGCCATGCAGGGTGGCACATTTCGTGGGCATGAAGACAATTCAATTGTACCATTTTTTGACATCCATATTTCTTTACTTGATTGCTGCTGACAGGCTTCTGTTTCTGGAGCTGGCTGCTGATGGCCTGGTTCTGTGTCTCGTGTTCATTTTGGAACTACAGTAGCTGATGCTCAGTCTCAACCTTTTCTTAAAGTCACTGTCAGACACTGTCAGACTCTCATCGTCCTCTATATCATCATCAAAAACATCTCTTTCTTTCAAATTCAATTGCAATGTCTTGTGAACAGAGAATCTTTTGGCCATCTTGGTAAGTTGTGATCAGAAACCACAACCTTGTGTGGGACGACAGGGCCAAAACACACACTCTCACACACACACATACACCCACACATACTTACAGCAGGCCCAGACAGAAGGAGGACAGAGTGAAGTTACACAGGACCTACAATTTTCACACTTTTAGTTGCCCCTGGGTCCAGTGGACCCGAACGTCCTCTATGTATTGTAAATGTGGAGGGGGGAGTACAGGGTGTGGTCACTGAAAATGTTTTTTAATATATGCTCTTCACAGAAAATAAAAGGCCAATAAGTCTGAGTTTGAAAAAATAATGAATTATATCATTTTTCTTTTGATAAAACATGAAAATGGGTCCCACAGACCTGAACACCACACAAGGGTTAAGTGACAGTGAGGCAGCATGTAAGGCATGACAGCATCATTTGTAAGTGATCATTAATAATTTTTCAGTAACTGTAATATATTTGCATGATGAAATGCATGACCATCTGCAAGTTAATGATTGGTGGGATTTTTTACACACACACACACACACACACACACACACACACACACACACACACACACACACACACACACACACACACAATATATATAAATATATATAAAATATGAAACAATTTTGTATTGAAAGAATTGCACAAACTGGTTTACAATCCACGTCATTGTTAACCAATCCACATCATTAGACTTTTCTGTGTCCTTCTTTGTTGTCAAAGCTGGAACTGGGCCTTATTGGATAATTTAATAAATATTGAGGGCCTTCAGCCTACTGATCTACGTTAAAAGCTGGTTACCTGTCCGGGCATTCATTGTGGCTGGGTTGCTTTGGTTGGTACCAAGAATGGCTGATATTCCAATGCCATATTCAGTGCCTGGTTGCAGATCTAAGAAGAAAAAATATTAGTGGTCAACTCATACTGGAGGTTAAGAATTTTGTATAAAATAACATATTTGTGGGTATAATAATTATTAACAATTTGGGTTGTTAACCCAAATTGTCACTACATAGTCTGTGATATATGCAGAAGATAGTTAGTGCATTCTTCAGAGTCTGTTCATCTGTCCTGTGATGTTTATGGGGAGAAGGAAAGATAATAATCTTTATTAAAGATATATAATTAAATAATATTAAATATTAATATTAAAGAATAATAATTCATAACAAATTGTTATTCATAACAAAATCTCTAATGAGAGCCCAAAAAGATGTAATTGAGGAAAATTACACAATGCCACCCTGGTACTCTTACCCGTGGAAATGAAATCTACACAAAATACACACACGTTTATCACAGAGAGGAGACCAAGAGAGTTTGCAGCTCATGAAAACCCCAAATCCACAATCTCAGAAAATTAGAATATTGTGAAAAGGTTCAATATTCTAGGCTCAAAGTGTCCCACACTAATCAACTAATTCCATAACACCTGCAAAGGATTCCTGAGCCTTTAAATTGTCTCTCAGTCTGGTTCAATAGGAAGCACAATTATGGGAAAGACTGCTGACCTGTCAGTTGTGCAGAAAACCATCATTGAAATCCTCCATAAGGAGGGAAAGCCTCAAAAGGCAATTGCAAAAGAAGTTGGATGTTCCCAAAGTGCTGTATCAAAGCACATTAAAAGAAAGTTATGTGGAAGGGAAAGTGTGGAAGAAAAAGGTGCACAAGCAGCAGGGATGACCGCAGCCTGGGAGGATTGTCAGAAAAGGCCATTCGTGTTGGGGACTTTCATAAGGAGTGGACTGAGGCTGGAGTCAGTGTATAAAGAGCCACTACACACAGACGGATCCTGGTGATCCTTGCACACACTGCAAGATGCGTGAAGTCCAGAGTGAAGTTTCCACAGTCTGCGTTGATTTGGGGAGCCATGTCATCAGCTGGTGTTGGTCCACTGTGCTTCATTAAGTCCAGGGTCAATGCAGCCGTCTACCAGGACATTTTGGAGCACTTCATGATTCCTTCCACAGACGAGCTTTATGGGGATGCTGACTTCATTTTCCAGCAGGACTTGGCACCTGCCCACACTGCCAAAAGCACCAAAACCTGGTTCAATGACCGTGGGATTACTGTGCTTGATTGGCCAGCAAACTCACCTGATCTGAACCCCATAGAGAATTTATGAGGCATTGCCAAGAGAAAGATGAGAGACATGAGACCGAACAATGCAGAAGAGCTGAAGGCCGCTATTGAAGCATCCTGGTCTTCCATAACACCTCAGCAGTGCCACAGGCTGATAGCTTCCATGCCACGCCGCATTGAGGCAGTAATTGCTGCAAAAGGGGCCCAAACCAAGTACTGAGTACATATGCATACTTATACTTTTTAGAGGTCCGATATTGTTCTATGTACAATCCTTGTTTTATTGATTGCATGTAATATAAAAATTTTCTGAGATTGTAGATTTGGGGTTTTCATGAGCTGTACGCCATAATCATCTCAATTATGACAAATCTTATATATTAGTTTCACCTTTCAAGTTGCATTACTAAAATAAATGAACTTTTGCACGATATTCAAATTTTTTGAGTTTCACCTGCACATGTGGGTATTATCGGGATGTTTACTGCTCTTCGTGATCTAAGAACTATATAAGAACATTAACCATCCACTTTACTCCCGTGCAAGCTATAAACACAAAATGTAGCATAAAAATATAGATTCTTAAAGTCCTATCCCTTGCTGAATGTGATCAGCTAGTGTTTTTTTTCTGATTTGAGTGTCATCCCTTGTGACAATCCTCTAACAAGACAGTGGCGGTTTGTACTATTTTTAGTGCCACAAACTCTCTGCTCTTTGGTTCTCAAGGCAAATCACTAAGCCACCGTGTTTATTGGAAACTAAAAATCTAAACTTGTACTTGTTGGATGATCTCTCTCTGGTGCTCTGGAATAAACACCCCAGCCTGCCACTAAGGACACACTTCACTGACACTTGATACAAGAGCATTGCTTACACATCTTGAGACTTATATGCATGTCTCCAAACATACTGATTAACAATCAACTTGAGGAAGTCTCAGTCTAAGTCTGTCTTAATAAGTAAAGTCATAATAAGGATTAGATATCAGTGTTTGGGGATGTTACTTTTAAAGTAACTAATTACATTGCAAAATTACTGTCTTCAAAAAGTAATCCGTTACATTACTGCGTTACATTCTGATAAAAGTAACTAGTTTGAGTACTTTTCCACTGCAGAAAATGAAAACTCCTTTGTGCTTCATCATGCATGTTGTTTTAGTCAAGACCTTTATAATTATTCTACCATCATCAGTCAGTGAAGTTTGGCCCATAATCTGTTCACTACTAATACCCCTATTCATGTGTGTCGCCAGGCCATTTTTAATTTCTAACATTTGTACTCAACCCCCCTAAAAATTCTCCATAAACTTTACAGAAATTGGTGATCGCCCACGTCCCCTTTAAATTTCATATGAAAACGGCGGCAGACTTTGGCTCCTTCAGCTCTTCCCCGTCTTTCCGCGCTGTTGTCAATTCGCCATCACAGAATGAGGATTAAGCCAAGGTGTGTCTTTCGATAAATTGTTAAACCTACATCAGTGCAGTCCTTTCTCATAAATACAGTTTACAAAATGTCATGAGGGCTTAATCATCAGCTGTTTCCTCTAACGAAAATGAAGCCCTTAATACATACTCTATGAACCTAAAATCGACTTTATAAAACAATCATGCTGTTGCTTTTTTAATTGGAAAACCTAACTGATATTAAAGTATCACACCATCGTGAACTGCTGAAGCCCTACGAAAAAAGGTGGAAACAGGAAAGAGTATTCCCTAGTATATCAACAAAAATGTGATGCATGGTGTTGTTTGGTATCTTCTCATTACTCATGACTTTTTTTTCTCTGTTATTTCATTAATAGTAGAATACTTTGGTTTATCTTGGTACTCTCAACAAAAATGATAAATGCAGTAAATACAACATCCTAGTCATCTCTCTCTCTCTCTCTGTTTTTTTTATGTGACACACATTCAATGAAAAATATGCTGCCTTGTAAAAGAAGATGCACTATACATATTTCTCTGAAAAATCTTGACATGGAGAATACTCTTTGGACTGTGTGTTTGATCATCGCCTTCATGTGCTTAGAGGAGGACCTTTGAGTTTTGACATTCAAAGTACAGCAAGTTTTGTTACATTCACTTATATAAGACAATAACCTTGTCTTACGCATTGTATGATTTGTGTCCCTCTGCACTATTAGAGAAAACAGATTAAATCACCATACCACAACTAAAGAAAGCTATCCACTAGATTTTGGACTGTGGCTATAGGGATTTGGGTGTTCAGCTACAAGAATAAATAAGAACAAGGTGGGATGATGTCAAGCAAGAAGGGCAAGAAGGTCTGGCATTATCTTAAAGGTGTTCTTTGGCATTGGAGTCAGGGCTGTATGTTGTATGTACGTTTTTATACACTAAGCAGAAGATCAGGGGTTCAAGCACAAGCACCAGCAAACTGCCGTTATTCAGCCCCTAAATAAGGTTCTTTACCCTCTCTGCTCTAACATGGCTGACCCAGCTCTCTAACTCCAGCATCCTAACAGGCTGAAATTTGTGGATGCATGTAATTTCACTGTGATGTCATGCATATGTAGCAAATAAAGCCCTCACCATCTGAAAATAAATAAATAAATAAATAGATAAATAGATAATTAGTGCTACAGTATACAAAACACATTCTGTTGTTTGAGGTAAGAAATAAAGGTCAAATGACAGGGAAAAAATCTGTTATTTTTTCATACAACTAAAGTTTAGTAAATTTAAAATTTTTATTCTTGGGTGGAAATGACTTGAGTGTTATTTCATTGATTGATTGATGGATTACCATTTCCAACTCCTGTTTATGTTAGGCAATAGAACAAACTGAGAAGCTCTGGCATAGAGTAATAATATAAAGATGGGTTGAGCTTACTTGTGAGAGTTGTCTTTGTTGTGGTTCCATTGCCACGTGGGATTATAATTTTATTGTACTGATCTCCAGCCAGTGTACTGTACACAACATAATAGTACTCCACAACAGCCTTGCTGTTCTCCCACTCCAGCTCCAGAGATGTGGATGTCTTAGAAACTACCCGCAAATGCTTGGGTGGATCGATCTCTGTAAAAAAAAAAACACTCCTGAAACATCAAATGCACATCGTCACACTGAAATACATAATATGTCTAATGAAGCTTGTGGGATGACTGTGAATTTTTTGCCCAGGAAAAAGTTATGTGAAAAGTTGATTGAGGACAAACAGGAGTGTAATACTAGCAGATAAACAAATCTTGATGATTAAATATTGAACTATCAAATAATAAGCATAACTGTTATTAATACTGTTTCTTGTCTACATTCTGCACTTCCGCCCAGGGTCTCTTCTGAAACCTCCTGTTTTTCTGCTCAAAGAAAACTTTTATAAACTCTTTATGCATTATATCAGCAGCCCTTTGGAGTCTCTCTACCTTTCTTTGCATGGGTCTTCTACTTTAAGGTCTCTATTCTTCGATGATCTCTCATTCATTTTAGCCTGTCTGTTCGCTTCATCCCAACCTCTATGTACTTCTCTTCTCTATCAACTTACTACTTCTTACGAAATACAAATGAAGAAAAATGCACTAGCATCTAAAGGTTTTTAAATTCATCAAACCGACATTTTATGCATTAATGAACAATGCACTTATTGCTACAGAAAAAAAGAGGACGGTGTAGTTAGAAATCGTTTAGATTTACCCAACATGTCGTTTTCAGTGAATAAGTGGTAGTGTTCGACTAGTTTTCATCATCAGCCATGTTATCACACTGAACAAGCTTGATGGTCTGTCATGACGTATATCATAGAAATGTACTCACCTGTGATAAACTCAGCAGAAACAATTCTACTTTCAATGCCCTTGTGGAAGCTGCTAACCAACACTTCATATCTAGAGCCTGGCCTGAGAACTTGTAGTGAGTATTGACTCAGCGTTGCCTCCAGGTGAAATGTGGTCTTTGGTCTACCAGAACCCACTATTCCATATCTCAAGATTATTTCATCCACTTTGGCCCTGGGCAGAGTCCATTCAACAAATGCCACAGTGTCTGAGACGTCACGGATCACAAGCTTGGTTGGTCCATCAATTACTGAGAACAAGAAATCAGAAGGCCAACATGAAAACATAAGTGTACACAACAAATGACACAAGAGGAGATAATGAAGCAGATAATTTCTCTGAAGCTGAAAATGAAATGTTAGGGACAAACTGCTAATAACTGAAACGTTGAGAGCTAAGGATCAGAATGATTCTTAACTGTTCTAAAGCAGAATTTTGTTAACTTGTGCCCACTGCAGCCTCGGGTTTCTCTTCTTGTCTGACAAATATGGTCTTCAGCTGGCTTATGACGACACAGTGAATTTTAGCTTTGCTCAGTTTATGCCCCTTCTCACTGTTAAGAAACCTGTAGTAGTACAATGTTCCCACCAGGGGAAGCAGTGACTGCTTTAGATTCATTACTAAAACCTGAGTACAAAAACATTTCATTTTGCTTACATGTTCAGACCTCAACTACAGTACACATGTGCTATAATAATTTTAAATGAATGAGAAGTAAGTATTTAATAATTTGTTTGCTATTATAAAGAGGGATGAACATTAACAGTAGAATCAATTTCACACTTGTAGTCAAAGAGACATCAATTGTCACAATCGTATTCATTGTTTATTTAAAGCTACTTGGCAATTTAAAATATTTTTACCTTGTTTATTAATACTCTCTCTCTGGCTTTATTTTTTTCCCTCTGTGTTGCTACAATAGTTTACACTTTTCTTGGAATGCTGTCCACAAAATGTTTTTGTAGAGCAAAATTCTGTAGAGCATTGATGAGGCCAGGCACTGATGCTGGACCGGAAGGCCTGGCCTCATAAAAATCAAACCCAGAAATTGAACAAACATTTCTGGTTGAAGAAGCCACTAGCAATACAGTGGTGTAGTCTGTCCTTAGATACCACAAGGAATACAGTAAATATCATTTGAACAAAAAAAGCAGGCAAAACTTGTTGGTCTGTGATGTAATTCAGTACAGACCAAAAGTTTGGACACACCTCCTCATTCAAAGAGTTTTCTTTACTGTGTTCTTTATTGTGTTCTTTAGCCCAAACGCGTCTCTTCTGCTTGTTGCCTGTCCTTAGCAGTGGTTTCCTAGCAGATATTCTACCATGAAGGCCTGATTCACACAGTCTCCTCTTAACAGTTGTTCTAGAGACGTGTCTGCTGCTAGAACTCTGTGTGGCATTGACCTGCTCTCTGATCTGAGCTGCTGTTAACCTGCGATTTCTGAGGCTGGTGACTCGGATGAACTTATCCTCCGCAGCAGAGGTGACTCTTGGTCTTCCTTTCCTGGGGCGGTCCGCATGTGAGCCAGTTTCTTTGTAGCGCTTGATGGTTTTTGTGACTGCACTTGGGGACACTTTCAAAGTTTTCCCAATTTTTCGGACTGACTGACCTTCATTTCTTAAAGATGGCCACTCGTTTTTCTTTACTTAGCTGCTTTTTTCTTGCCATAATACAAATTCAACCTCTTTGAATGAGAAGGTGTGTGTCCAAACTTTTTGTCTGTACTTTAGGTTAACCACTAATACAGACTAAGAAGAAAGGCGACATATCACCAGCAATCATAGCAGACATACTTTGGACAGTTAATCAATTCCCATACTGTGCTTGTATAATGGGACAAGGACAGTAGTCCAATTAAATGGCCTGCTTGAGCTATAACCATTGCTCGACTTAACTGTGCATATAAATGTACTGACACTCTCTGTGGGCCAATAGCTGGTATTTGCATATGAAAAGCTGTTAACGACTCTGTGTGGGTAGCGAGAGGAGGGGCTCCTTATTTTGTGTGGACCACAAAAATTGTACTATTAAACTCCTTATACTACAGTCATCTTGGGCAGTGGCAGTTTGCACTAGTGACTGATGCTCAAGCAGGTCAGGGTGGAAGATGATAGTGCTGGAGAGGATATAACACAGGGTTGAGCCATGAAAAAGAATTCAATCGTATATCATGTGAATATTTACGGAGCATAATAGATCAGTGTGAGTTCAGTAATAAATATTACTGTCATGCTGAAAACATCAAAAGCAGGAATTAATATATTTTTAAACAGATAGGTTTGAAATACCGAGCTGTGGAACAAAGACACTTTATATTATCACTAATCCCAATTGTGTTTTTATTCAAGATAAAAAAAGAAGAATTCATGTCATCAGAACTGCAACAGGCGGGTTTGAAGCGCTCTCTCTCTGTGTGTGTGTGTGTGTGTGTGCGTGCGTGCGCGCGCGTGTGTGCGCGTGCGTGTGTGTGCGTGTATGTGTGTGACTCTGCATTCGTCATAAGTGGAAGTGTGAACTTGATACAAATTATATTTCAGTCTAAAATAAACATCAAAATTGCACTGAAGTTGATTTTTTAAGGAAATTTAAAGCTTTACTTGCTGTCAATAATACCTGTAATATCTGCAAGGTATTTTCTACTTATCATGGCTCATGAGCTGCATAATAAATGTATTATTTTGTGGGCATATGTATAATAATAATTATATATAAATTTTGAGTCAAATCTGTCAAAGACTGGCTGGAGTGTATCTGATCAGATAGCAGTTTTCTATTATATCTATATATATATTTAAGAGTAAAATCTGGGGTAAAGCTGTTTAAAAATACCAGTAATATTGGTAAAGTCACTTCAACGTAAGTTAATGCAAACACTATTATACATGTAGGAAGCAAACTGTACAAAAACAAAGAAAGAAAAACAACAATCACGGCTTAAACACATGACTCTTTAGTGTAAATCCTGCATTTTAGATACTCATTGGTTTATGGGTAAGTGTTTTTTTGAGAGCAAAGTGCCTTGATGACTCCACGCAAGTGGAGCTTGAATAAGTGTGCTTACTGTGAAATCAATGCAGGTGTTTTCAGGCAGACAGGAGTATGGGGGTTAATGGAGGCCAGGAGGATTTACCTCACTTCTGAATGGCTAGAAGCAGCAAGTCTGAGTCGCTGTACAGGTGTAATGTATTCATGTGATCTTAATACAGTCATGTATGAGTGTATATTAATGTTGTCACATCACCAAAATTCCTGAAACCGTCCTGAATGTCAATACTTTCTCTGTGATCAAGAGATATCAAACTTATGTAGGTGGAAAAAGGGGTAAAATTAATTAGGGAGATCAATTTGTCTTAGCACAGGGCCTAATTAGTTTGAGATACTGTCTTCATGTTGTCTTTGTTTCAGTGATTACTCTGTATACAGTATAAGCTACATTTTTTCAGTACTGTTTTAGTTACATTTAGTTACGTAGTTACTTTTTAGTCAATCAGTACTGTATCTTAACACTGCAATGAGTTGTAGTTATGGACCTTTTAAGTGCTCCCTTACTGACACCATTACTATAAGGTACAGCTTAACAGCTTAACTTCAAAGGGCTTGAACAGGAGAAATTGTACAAAAATATATTCAATTGTACTTGAATGTGTTCTCTGCCCATTCAAACTTTACTTTTGTGTACTTATTCTTAAGAAATGGGAGAGAAAATCTTGAAAGTGCTAGATACAAACAGGATATTCACAGTGGTGCCTCTGTATTTAGTGCTTGGCCTCTTTCACTGACTTATATAGCCAAAACATCTCTCTGGCCTCTCTCTTCACTACTATCATATCTCTAAGTACAGTTTCTAAACAAAACAAAAAGTGCCCCTTGAGCAAAATAAAACGGACCTCCTTACAATAGCTGGTGACTGACTGAGCACTTCCTGGAAAGATACCACACAAGTTCATCCCTTATGCTCAATTATAGAGTTTGGTTTATACTGTATGTTTCTATAGGTATCCTGGCAGCTCGAACCAATCTGTGCATTTTCCTCTGACTTCTCTCATCAACAAGGCAATTCTACCCTTAGAACTGTCTTTCACTCGATTATTATTATTATTATTATTATTATTATTATTATTATTATTATTATTATTATTATTAGTAGTAGTAGTAGTAGTAGTAGTAGTAGTAGTAGTAGTGGGGCGCTGGTGGCTCAGTGGTAGGTGTTTTGCCTGCCATGTGGAAGGCCTGGGTTCGATTCCCAACCAGTGCCCGAACCCCAGCCACTGGATGCAGTGCTGGTCCCAAGCTCGGATAAATTGGGAGGGTTGTGTCAGGAAGGGCATCCGGTGTAAAACCTGTGCCAGGCTTGTATGTGTAGACCAAATAGTCTGCTTATAGTCAGCTGAAAAAACAACAATTTTAGTAGTAGTAGTATTGCACCAATGTGTGTAAACTCTAGAAACTGATGTGTAAAATTCCCCAGAGATAAGAAGTTTATGGAATACCCAGACTAACCTTTCTGGTACAAAAATCCATGCCACAAAGTCTTAGAAATCACAGTTATCTATTGAAGCATATTTTTAGTTATTTTAGAAGTTATTTATTGTACATGAAACACATTATCTGTATCTGCAGGATTTCTGATGCTACCATATGCCACACATATTTGACTGATTAGATAACTGCATGGTCTGCATATTTTGTTTCACTCTCTACACACTTATTGTCTGTCTTTTGTGTGCTGTTCTTTACACAACTGTTTTTACTTACAAGCAACACAGAAGTAACCAGACAGTGTTTTTTAATGTTATATAGCACTATTATTTGTTTAATAACGATTAAGATAAGTTCTACTGAATTGAGTTAAATGATGGTTAACACCACACTAGATATGAACATGAACAATAACCACACAGGTGATCTTAAACATTAGCTAACAAACTTCAATGGAAAAAAAAAATTTTCTAAAAAGTACAGACACACTAATTATACTTCAAAAATAACACCTATGCCAAGTATCTTAAATATTTCTTTATATCATTTGCACTTGGAGGCGCCTCCATATTATATGTACAGTTCAATTGCAGTGGAAGCATGTTTTGACTGATAATGTGTCAAAATGCATTTTTCTTCTCTTCCATTAAATAGATGCAAGCGAATGAAGATATGATTCTGCTTTGAGGCACCGTTTCACCCAGGGAGAATGCCAAAGAGGTGATTAAAAGACAAGTACTATCATTGTACAGTTAGATAATAACCAGTATTTTCATATAGATAGAGGTATGGAACACACTTACCCATAACTGAAAGTGCAAAGTACTGTATGTACAGTACTTATCTATCTTACTAACCAGGGAAGCAGGGGTGGACTGGGAATGAAATTCAGCCAAGTACTTACACACTGGCCTGACTCTGGGGGAGTGTGTCTTTTTGTCTCTCTCTCTCTCTCTCTCTCTCTCTCTCTGTGTAATGTTTATCACTTACCCTAAGACATGACACACTTACTATAATGTGTAATGTCCTAGTGTAACTAAACAACACTCCACAAATTGTAATTGTTTAACTTTCATAGATTTTGAGATTTGAAGAATATTACATTATTTTTTATTCATTTATATATTTGTTTTAAATAACCCTAACATTAGGCTTTTTAAAAGTTCTTGCTGGTTGCTAGTGTTTTATTATTATATTGATAGGTGATTCCAGGACATATTTCAGTAGGCACACAGACTTGCAAAACGCACTGCCATGTGTTAAATAGTAACACATTGTTTTTCAGTGGCATTAACCTGTGATTAGCTAGTGAGTCCTGTAGAGAGTCATGCATAGACAGGCTAGTAGAAAGATGGACAAGGCTTTCTTATTCTTAAAAAAAATATATATTTTTTTACTTCTGTTCTGTTTTGTTTTTTGATGGCTGACAAACCCACTGATACACCGGACCAACGGGTTTTGTCTTGCTGTGCCCGATGGTCTGCACACCACTGTTCCTAACTGTGTAGTGTGTTTGCTAACTATTATGCTTGGCAAGAAGCAAAAAGTTGCAAACCCTATTTGATACGGTATTTCCCAAAATATACCGTTCTAAAATGTGTTCATCTCGAATGCACATGTGCGTTTGTCAACGTGGCATAGGTCCAGCTCTAGCCACGCTGCAGGAAAACCCGTCTCATTCACCCAATCTTACACCACCTGATGCCTACTTGTGGCAAATGTTAAAAGAAAGTGTGTTCAACTGTGAAGATCTGACAAGAACTGTGTCTGCATTACACAAGCAACTAGTCTTCTTTTGCAGGAGTCTGAAGAAACCTTTGTTCCGGGATATGTTCTAGAATCTGCATGCAATATGAACACTGTCCACAGCAAGGTGGTACACACGCACATCAAACACTAGTTTTGTTCCGGAGAAATAAACTCAGTATGCACCAAATTATACAGTCCTGGAATAAAAATAGGAGAAATATCACCTTGTTGTGATATTTCTCCTATTTTTATTCCAGGACTGTATAATTAAAATCATGCTTTCAAAAGGTCATCTATATAACATCAGTTATATAGCTATATACAGTAGCTATACACTGTAAACCCAAATAAGTTGTCAAAACTCAAAAAAATTGAGGTAATCAGTACCATCAGTTTTTTAAGTAGTGATGTTTCCAATTTTAAGTAAACAGAACTAGTTTTTGAGTTTGTTGTACTCATTCATATTAATCATTCTCAATAACTTGCATTATTGAGTAGCCTACCTCATACTATTTAATAGCAATTATCTTTTTTTTTAGTTGTTGCAAATCAAATAAATTGTTGTTGGTCATTCGGCTGCAATGGGTCGCCACAGCAGACAATCCGGTCCGCACACAGGCTTGGCACAGGTTTTACGTCAGATGCCCTTCCTGACGCAACACTCCCATTTTATCTGGACTTGGGACAGACACTTCATGCAGTTGTTGGGAATCAAACCCAGGCCTTTCACATGGCAGGCGAAACACCTACACTGTAAACCCTAATGCTCAAAGTAATTAAACATATTGAGTAGTGTTAACTTAAACAATTACAATTAGTTCAAATTAGTGGACCTTTTTGAGTATTTAGAACTTTTTGGTATTTATGAGTTTGTAGAAATGACACTTTTCAAGTTAGCTCAACTAATTTGATATTTTAAGCCACAGTAACTGTCTCCTTAAAGTTCCACCAACTTGAAATCTTTCAGCCGAGCGATTTTGTGTCTGACGTCATCAATGCACATGTAAACTGCCCACATTGAATTGTTTTAATCAAGATGGTGGATTGGTCTGTATTCACATAATCTGTACAAATCTGGGCATCCTAAAGTACCAGAGTGCTGGTGGCTCAGTGTTGTGTTCAGAATGACATCTGGTATAAAAACTTGTGACAAACCGCTGTGATGACCGATTGCCAGCAGCAGGTGAAAAACCAACAACAATTTACTTAATTTGCAACAACTAAAAAAAATTATAGTATGGGTTAGGCTTCTCACTAACGCAAGTAAATAACGATTAATATAAATGAGTACAACAAACTCAAAAACTGATAGTTCTGTTTACTTAAAATTGGAAACATCATTACTTAAAAATATTTATGTAACTGATTACCTCAAATGTTTTGCCAACTTTTTCGGGTTTACAGTGTACCACTGAGCCACCAGTGCCATATTGCCCTGATGACATAAAATCACTAGGCTAAAAGATTTTAAGTTGGTGGAACTTTAAGGTGACAGTTACTATTACTTAAGTACTTACAGTTACTTAAAATATAAAATTTGTTCAGCTAACTTGAAAAGTATCATTTCTACAAACTCATAAATACCAAAAAGTTCTAAATACTAATCAAGGACTATTAATTTGAACTAATTGTAATTATTTAGCCAGGCTCGATTCCTGTCTCTGTGTGCATGGAGTTTGCATGTTCTCCCCGTGCTTGGTGGGTTTCCTCCGGGTACTCCGGTTTCCTCCCACATTCCAAAGACATGAAGGTTAGGTTAATTGGCCTTCCCAAATTGCCCGTAGTGTGTGAGTGTGTGTATGTCTGTGTGCCCTGCGATGGATTGGCACCCTGTCCAGGGTGTATCCTGCCTCGTGCCCTAAGTCTCCTGGGATAGGCTCCAGGCTCCCCGTGACCCTGAATACAGGATTGAGAGGTATAGATGATGAGTGAGTGAGTGAGTGAGTGTAATTATTTAATTTAACAGTACTCAGTATGTTTAATTACTTTGAGCATTAGGGTTTACAGTTTATAGATATATCTGTATAACATTATAATCCAACAAAAAGTGTGCTAAGCTAAATATTTCTATTCTATGTTATGTTATTATGCTAATAACATAACATCAAGTAAGAGAGAGAAGAGCATTTATTAATGACTTTTGTTTACTTACTGGGTTAGGTTTTTGTTAGTTGCATTCATCACCCTCCTACTGTACACATATTTTACTCAGTGTTATGTCACTGCAATGAACATGCAATAATTTATATATGAAAATAATATGAAATTCACAATTATTGCTTCTTTAATATTTATTGACTAAAATGTATGGCCTTTTTACATTAGACATACAGAGTGGATTGGTTTGGAGAAGTTCAATTTAATCTAATTGCTCTGTCTGTATGAGACAGACAGGAAAAATTTAAATTAAGTCCATGATTACTGACAGGGCTGCTCATTCATCAAGATGACATTTTCCATTTCCAAGGCAGTGTGATTTATCCCCGAATTTTACAGGCCCAGCCCAGTACCAATGCTCAGTGTTTTTGGTTGCCCGAGTGAAAATAGTGGTATAATTTCACCCTAACACATACAGTATAATCAATATAAACAATAGGAAGTACATAAGAATACTACAGCAGGAAAAGAGCATCAGTTACAGGCAGGTACACACATGAATGGACATCAAGAAAATTTTAGAGGAATAAAAGAGGCTTCTGTAAAAAATATGAAGCACATTAAATAGAAGAGAGTACCATATCATAAAACAAGTGCTAGACAAACTTACATGTAGTAACAGTGGCAGTGACAGGCTGGCTTCTGCCTTGGTCTTTCAGTGCCACCAGATTTACAGCGTACTCCTCACCAGGCCTTAGACCAGTCTGATGGTAGGATGTAATGGTGCTGGGCAGCTGGGTTGTCATTCCTCCATCATTGTCCTGTGGCAGAAACACACGCACGCACACACACACGCACACACACATGCTTCATGTTATAATAGATTTGTAGACATTAGTGTTGCATGGTATACCAGGGTTCTTTAATTTTGTAAAAGGTACTATACCAGCAAGTAAAGTAAGTGAAGTAATCATTACTTTTACAATGTGCATGTCTATATGGTCTGACCAACAGCGATCTGTATCTCTAAACACAGTGCTGATTGCAGTTGCAGTGCTGTGTTTGTGTGTGTGTGTGTGTGTGTGTGTGTGTGTGTGTGTGTGTGTGTGTGTGTGTGTGTGTGTGTGTGTGTGTGTGATGTATAAGTGTGTTTGTGCTTGTATGTGTATGTGTTTATAACAGAAAGTTAGTAAAAAATACATAATAGGACCCTTCAGACATAGAAGAACAAGCGGGCCCTCACACACTAAGAGGGCTTGGGCCCTAATAACACTCTCAGACCAAAAAAGAAGTAAAAAATGTTGTTACAGGGACAATCTAAAAAAATACACATTATTAGTCAAAAGAAGGACTAGACTTTTCAACAGTGGACAGGTCCCTCTATTGTTTTTTTGTTTTGTTTTTCTTTCTTTTAAAACACTTTTCTGCGTTTATGGATTTACAATTTTAATATTTTAACACCTGTAATCACAGAAGACTGTTGCCAGCAAACTTGGCTGCAACACAGGTATCCTAGGATCATAATTTTCCATAGGTATCCTAGGATCATAATTATGATATGGCTTTTTTAGTGATAGTCATGGGTGTAGTGCAGGTACTGTATATGCAGGAATACAGAGTATACCTAAGTATATTTCAGTCTGCGTATACCCACTGCTACAATCCTGCTAATACGCTGATACACAGCCATGTGCTGCCTTCACTGCAATTTTTTTCCTGCCTTTGCTGGTTGGTTGGGTTATGTTTAAGGAGGAGTGATTGTTGGCTAGGGCAAGAACATCAAGCCTATAACTGGGGAAAATACAGTTTGCCATGACCTGCCTGTCAGTCCACTGTAATAAACACCAAAATATGGTCTCTTGTGGAAGATTATAATAATCAGTTAACAATGAAGATGAAGGGAACTATCCCAAAAATAGAACTTTTAGAAGATCTGTACATAACACCATCTCCACCACCACCATCACACCATTTCCTCCTAAGAAGAAATCTAAGGTGAAAGAAATGATGTAATTCCACTTTTTCTCATGCTATTTAGCCACAAGGACCTGAACTAAAATCAGGCGGATGCTCTTTTCAGATAGGAGCAATAGCCCCCCAAAATGTCTGTCCATATCCCTGTGAAGCTCATACAGTACAATGGCACGTTTTATCCCCTGAGAGCAGTTTGACTGAGTTATGCTCAGGTTCACGGTCAGGTCACTGTGTTTCATCTCTCCTGGAAGTGAAAACCTTTAGGAACTGAAACCATAACAATGTGCACAAAAGCTCATTTATTTCTCTTGACTGCCCCCCTCTGGCTCTGCGTGCCATTATTCTTTATTCTCTTTGAATTGAGTTGAAATGAATCGAAAAGAATAGGAGACAGGGTCTTTCAATATACAGTACCATTAACAGAGTGGGTATAAGGACCTCGTCCAAGGAACCAACAGTGGTGAGGCTCGAACCTCCGGCCCTCCGAGATCAGCAACCACTCCCATCATTCAGTTACCATAGTAATGATCGAAAATGAACAGCTAAAAAACGATTGCATAAGCATGGTTACAAAGTATTGCCCACTCACAGCTCCAGAACACCGGGTTCGATGGGTGGGTGTGGAGTGTTCCATGTTCATCCTGTGTCCACTCTTATTTTCGTGCAATTTCTAAAAACCATGCCAGTAGGTGGATTGGCTAAGATGAACAGCCGTTCCGTGTGTAAGTATACCTTATGCTGTATACTGTATGCTGTATGTGTATACTGTATCCTGAGAGAGACTGACTGGTGATCCACTCACGAGTGAGTGGGTATTCTCCCACTACACTGTAGCTATATTTCTATCCTCCCTGCTCTACCTCCGTCTTTCTCTCTCTCTCTCTCTCCCTCCTATAGGTGGCTCTCTCACGCAACTAAATCTCCAGCACATGCAGGATTACTCTCCAAGACGTGTATGCAGAAAACATGAGTAATCGTTATAAATTCTCATGCTATCACTCAGCATACAGTATATAACCATGCTAATACAAAATGCACACTTCAAGATAGTTCACCATGACACCCACATTTCACCTTTTTTTCCTTGCTATAACATTCAACACTCCATTTTCATGCTTTCCACTAGATTTTGGAGCGGTTGTGGGAGTGTGGGAATTTTTTCATTCAGCCCAAGGGGTCAGGTACTGATGTTGAATGCTGAGGCCTGGGAAGCAGAGGGTGTTCAACTTCATCACAATTCCAGGTGTCTAGTGGGGTTGAGGTCGGGGCTCTGTGTTGGACACTCGAGTTCTTCCACACCAGCTTTGGCAATGCATGTCTTTATGGCTCCATATGTAGAGGTCATGGGTGTGCGTCTACAGTACATACTGTACATTTGTCCATATAGTGTTATAGATATTACATTTTTTGTAATATCTTCAGAAAAACTCGATGATACTTTTTAGGATTGACGTTTAGTTATTATTATAATTTGTTTTATTTTTTTTGTTTGTTTTTTTGGTATTTTGGTCCGTCCATGTGCCATCTGGCACATCGGGCAGCAGACACGCCCCACACTGGAGATTTATCTGATGTTTCTGTGGCAGTTACTTAAGAGGTTGGGTTGCCAGCTCGATGCCCAATCATCATTCACACACTACGGGCAGTTTGGGAATGCCAATTAGCATGTCAATTACATGTCCTAAGACTGTGGGAGGAAACCCACCAAGCATACAGAGAACATGGGAATTGAACTTCAACCCTGGAGGTGCAAGTTGACCGTGTTAACCACAAAGTCACCAAGTGTGTAGATATATACTCACTCACTCATCATCTACACTGCTTCATCCTGTATACAGGGTCGTAAGGAGCCTGGCGCCTGAGGCAGGGTTCATCCTGGACAGGGTGCCAATCCATCGCAGGAGACCCACACATACGCACACACTCACGCTCATTTACACACTATGGACAATTTGGGAATGGCAATTAGCCTACTTTGCATATCATTGGACTGTAAGAGGAAACTGGAGTACTTGGAGGAAACCCACCAAGCATGGGTGGACCGTAGAGGTGACAGTGCTAACCACTAAACCACCTAGAGTGTATTTATATCCTTACTCACTCACTCATTGTCTATGCCGCTTTACCGGTCATGGGGGGCCTGGAGGCTATCCCTTGAGCCTATCCCATGACGCGAGGTACACACTGGATGGGGTGCCAATCCATCACAGGGCACACACTCATTCACACACACACACTACGGGCAATTTGTTAACGCCCGTAGATTAGCCTAATCTGCGTGGGAGGAAACCGGAGTACATGAAAGAAACCCACCAAGCACGGGGAGAACATGCAAACTTCATGCACACAGGGAATCGAACCCGGATCCTGGAGGTGCGCCGTCACAGAGACAACCACTAAGCCACTGTGCCACCAAGTGTGTAGGTTTATACTCAGTCAATCAGCGTCTATACAGCTTTATCACGGCGGTCACAGGGTGTGTGATGTGGGAATGGAGGCTACCCCAGAAGACACAGGGCACGAGGCGGAGTACACCCTAGATGGGGTTCCAGTCAATCCATAGCAGGGCACGCACACAAACAAACAAACAAACAAACAAATACACACACACACACACACACACACACACACACACACACACACACACACACACATGCTCATTCACACACTACTGTTTTTGGACTGTGGGAGGAAACCTGAGGAAACCAACGAAGCTTTCATAGGGAGAATATGCACACAGACCAGAGTCGGGAATCGAACCCTCGACCCAGGAGGTGCAAAACGACCACTAAACCGCCAAGTATGTAGTACTATAAGGATGAAAAAAAGGAAAAGAAATATTTTAACCTACATGAATTTCTGTATATTGTTTTATTTCACCGACAATTTGTTCAATCACACGATCCTTGTTGTTGAAAAACAACCATCGAGGTGGATTTCTGGCAATCTGGCAACTCTGAGCGGAGGAGCGCAGGGAGGGGCGCACGCGCCGTGATTATGGCACGCGCACACACACACACACGCGCACAGAGAAATCTTCAGCATCACGGTGCGCACAGAGCTGCTGCAGGGACAGGAGAGAGAGAGAGAGCGCGCGTGCATTTTAAACCCAGACAGTGAAAAAAAGATCAAGAAAAGAAACGAGAAATTATAGTTGATATTATTCTTCTTATTATTATTATTAGATTTTTATTTTGTAATAAAGGAGGAGGTTTGCGAGGATGGGAAATAAGAGCGCGTTCGTGTTAATGACGTTGTTGACGTGGTGCGCGTGGACTGGAGCGCAGGTAAGATGCATGATGTGTTTCATGTGATCTGTGTGTGTGTGTGTGTGTGTGAGTGTGTGTGTGTGTGTGAGTGTGTACAGTATCATTTGACACATCTTAAAAATGCACAGATGTTTTATTTCCATAGGGCGTGGCGTGTATGTGTCATCAATGGGAATTAGTTTATGTTTATATTCTATAATAATAATAATAATAATAATAATAATATTTAGAATAATAATAATAATTATATGTATTTTTGAGAAACATTTTGAGTTAAGATTTGTCCAGTGTGTAATACATCATACCTTTCCATTTATTATAAAAAAAGATGCTCTGCATTTTTATGTGTGTGTGTGTGTGTGTGTGTGTGTGTGTGTGTGTGTGTGTGAAGGGCTTGGTCCATCTAACATAATTCCTCTGGCTTTATAAGAACCTGACTCAGATCTGCAGTGCCTGAAGAATTGCACTGACTGAGATCTCGGCCTGCGTGTCTGAGTGTGTGTGTGTGAGTGTGTGTGAGATTTTTGGCCCTCGGCTCTGTTTGTTATTGCACCAGTGATTGATGCTCTGCGGCTCCTCCTGAAACACACACACACACACACACATAGACATACACACAGTTGATGTTGAAGGCCTCAGCATGGGCTCAAAGCAATTTATTGGATTTTGTGCCAAGCTGAGAACAGGGTGATAAAATGAAGCGAGAAAATGTGCATGGATGTAGCACCGTGGTTTTCAGCTTCAGTCCCGGAGCGTCCACACACACACACACACACACACACACTTCCCATTTTTAGTGTGTTTTTCCTCGCACGTACCTTCACGACTCGAGAATGAGGTGTTGAGGTGAATCAGGTGTTTCAGAGCTGGGGAAGAAAAAAAAAATCTGAAAAATCTGCAGTGCGTGGGACGACAGAGCAGAGATACACAGGCCGGACTGTGCGGTGCTGGTGCATCAGCAGGACTTAAAGGAACAGTTTGGGAGGAAAAACAAATTGTATGTAATATCACCCTCAAATGTAAACTTTGCTTCTTGACGTTTGGTTCTGGAGGCAAATAAGAATAACTGGGTCTTGTTTTCCTTTAATCTATAAAAATCGAGTAAACTTTCTGTTATGAGGCAGCCATTTTGAAACCCCAGAATATCTCACTCACTCACTCATTCACTGTATACAGGATCGCAGGGGGCCCTGAGCCTATCCCAGGAGACTTGGGGATAGGCTCAGGCGGGGTACACCCTGGACAGGGTGCCAGTCCATCGCAGGGCAAACATATACATACATATACATATACATACACACATTCCCATTCACACACTACGGGCAATTTGGGAACGCCGACCTGCATGGAAACCCTCCAAGCACAGGGAGAACATGCAAACTCCATGCGCACAGACCCGAGATGGGAATCGAACCCAGAACCTGAAGGTGACGGTGCTAACCACCAAGCCATTGTGCTGTCCAGAAAAAGTATTATTATTATTATTATTATTATTATTATTATTATTATTATTATTTAAACATATTACAGGATAAAGTGTCCCTCCTGATGGAATTGTATCACAATGGTGGTGATGCTTATGAATAAATTGTTTTACATTTACTTAATGTCCAAATTTGTACTCTATTCACTATTTTTCTAGGTAAAAAAAAAACAAAAAAAAAGCAAAACATTATTTTGTTGCATATTTAATGAAAAAAAGCAATTGCCCGCGCTTGTCTCATTACTCATTAGCTGCATTAGACCTACAGGCCGAGGGCAACTCAGTAGGAAGTAGAGATGGGGAAAAATCGATTCAGTTACGCATCATGATTTTTTTTTTTATTTGGCCATTCATGTATAGGTACGCTGACTCAAAAAAATAAAAAAAATATAAAATATATATATAGTGAGAATGTGTAGATAATACATGTACAGTAGATACTTACATTTGTGGTGGTTCTAATGTTTTGGTCTATAATCCTACAACTTTAAATGATTCATTCTATAGCTTTAAACAGGCACAGGGACCTACAGTACGGTACGTATCGTGATTATAATTTTTTTAGCCGTTTCAATAGTGCTTGGATACCATTGAGGTAGAACGTTTTCTTAGTACATCGCAGCTAAGATCACACGCTGGCCTCCCAGGAACCCCTTTATGTCCCAAACATGTTGAGATGGCTTGGTGCGAGGTCAGGACCGTACGGGGGAAGTGGCGATACCTTCCAGCTCCACAGAGTTCCTGTAACATGCAAGTGGTGTTGGTGAGTGCTTGTGTGCACTCTTCGCAGACAGATTTGTCTCTTTTGCAAAACATCTGTCGATCAGGTTCCATTAGTTGAATGATGGCAATGGGCTCACGGATGTTCGGCCTATTCTAAAAAAGAACATTTCTAAATGTTTTACTGCTAAGAGTCTCATCATCGTACTGTGTTTGAACCATCACGAGAAATTTCCCTTGCACGCCCCTTGTAGATATCCGTGTTGTGCGTTACTTTCTTATGATAAAGCAGTGATGAAACCTCGCCACATCTACTTGTCTTATCTTTAGCAGCGCAGGTGTTATTATCAAAATCTCCATTTATCTTGTATTTTAAATCTACGCCAACAGCTGTGTGAGCTGAATAACTGGCATGAAATCAATCGCCTGAAGACATTTTTTTTTTTTAATATTGCCATCCCAAGGGGACAGCACTGGCCATTTACAGCTGCGAGAAGACGTCAAACAGAGACAGACAATAACGAGAGTGAACAGGAGACAGACCGGGCCCTGACTCCCGCTGGGTGAAAGCATTAGGCTTGGCCTTTAGCACCTGGTGCCTGTACATCTGATTTGTCAGTGAAGCCCTTATACAGTAGGTGTGTCAGTTTGACGAGGACGAGCGTAGCGATACTGGTGCCGGGTCTTCTTCACCTGGGAGACAGCAAATAAAAATCCTGCCATGGCTCTGCAGTATGGGGCCGAGACAGGGTCGCGGTCGGTGAAGCGTGTCTGCGATGGAGGAAGACGTCCTGTATCCATGGAGAGAGTTGTTAAGGTTCTCGAAACACATTCTACTTGTTTTGACGTCTCGGCATTGCCTCTTTAAAACCTGACGCAGTGAGCGAATTCGAATAAGAGACGATCTCAGTAAGTAAGTCACCTTGTAGTGTTTGGATGATCGCTGGCTGTGTAATCAGGATCCAGCTCAAATCCTGTCTCCAGCTGTCGGGTAAAAGCTCAGGCAGGCAAAACGTTGTGTTCAATTTGAATAGGATTACTGAAATTAGAATTTTATTTTATTATATATATATATAAATAAAATAAAAATAGATAGCGCTGGTTGCATTAGCTGTAAACCTGCTGTTAGTGTAGTAGAATAATTCCCTCATTGTAAGAGTATTAATGGATTACTGTCACAGGGAAGAACTCAAGTGTACAGCCCGAGTTTATCATCCAGATTACACATACTGTACAATGCAGAATACTGTAGGTATGTAATGCACTGTAGGGGGGGGGGGGGAGTCATCCTGACATAATTGCATGTAATTATCACTATGCTTTATGATTTATTTAAAGAAAAAAGAAAAAAAGCATTACTTCACTCTGCCAGGGAGTGCTCTCGTATATCTTTGGAATTATTCCTGTAGTCGAGAAAGTCGAGAATGATTCCTCTCGGGCTTTTCTTAAACCACAAGACATATAGTCGTTAAGAACTCTGTAATGTTTGTAGTATCCGTTTATCCGTTCATCTAAATCATATTTCATTTCATAAGGAGGCGGAAACCAGTGTACTGTAGAATACGCCAATACAGACCCAAAAATAATTTGGCCATGATGTACAGTAGAGTAGCTCCCAGGGTAGTCCGATGGTACAGTGCATGACAATTTTGACAGTATCTTTTACTTAGTACAGTAGATCTTGATATTAGATATTGTAATTAGTTGTATATACAGTACAGTAGTAGATGCACCACAGTACGGTACATGGTTCTACCATGGCACATTATTTGGTATAACGGAACATGTGCTATAGTAAGGTACTATGGAACATCTACCAGGATACTGTCAATTATTATGTGAATATAAGTTATATGATAAAGATGTTTTTTTTTAATCATATAAATTATATAACATGGTACCATTGTATAATTGTAAATATAGTACTGCCTGTACTATAGCGTACCAGTAGTATGTACTAATATATTAAACATGGTACAGTATGTACAAACATATTGTACCATATTTGATACCTGCCAAAGTTTGGTAGCCACCATGGTACCCAAAACGTACAGTACCATAGTATTCAACAGAGTATGGTGGTACTATATGCACCATAGTAGTACTATGGTACCCACTGAAATACTACAGTATCTACCCTGATACTAGTCCTATGGTAATGTTTGAAGCAGCACTGTAATAATACTATGGTGTATTATGGTATGTAGTACAGTATATTACACTACACTACATACAGTACCATAGCAAAGTTCATTATCCCACTGAGGGACCAGTTGATCCGCACGACAGTTTGGCACAGGTTTTTACGCCGGATGCCCTTCCTGACCCAACTCTCCCATTTTATCCGGGCCTGGAACCGGCACTACATCCAGTGGCTGGGGTTTGGGCCTTGGCTGGGATTCGAACCCAGGCTACCCTCATAGAAAGTCTGTCTCAAATTTTCTGGCTCTTTGGAAGAAAAATAGGGAAGAAATAAAGGGCCGGTCCTTGTTTTTTGCTCAGTACTGTATGTTCGTAAAATGATTTGTCATTTCGTTTTAGAATGAGTTAAATGTAGGACATGATTGGTGGGTGGGATTCCTCCGGGTTCTCTACCCAAATTGCCCAGAGTGTGTGAATGAGCCACGGTCGTAAAAAATGGGGATAAATACAAGCCTCACCATTGGCCAAAACAGACCATGAAATAAAAATATGTTTTTTTTTTTTTTTAAGGTTGTATTTATTTTATTTTCCTAGACAACTTACAGTATGTACAGTAGAAGGGACACAAGGTCGTTGTGTTTTTTTTTTTTTTTTTTTCCCTCCGAATGTGTGAACCATTAAAACTAGAACATCTATTCTTACGAGCCTGGACTTAACAAATGAATGGGTGAGTTTTGTTGACATGCACTATTTGTTCTCCCTCTGCAAAAGCTGCATTCATTCATTAGCCGAGCAGGATTCATTAGCGAAACAAGCATTTGTTCTGTATCACACAGCACTTGGCAGGGTTTAAAGGAGCACTGTGTGGAAATTTACAGAAGCACGCAGCAGTAAGAGGGGAAACAATAAAAACTGTTCTTTTTAAGGGGAAATTATGAAATCTGATCAAGTGTAAACAACCATTGCTCATTGTGCAAGGGAGTCGTTTCAACCGTCAGTATTCCAATCTGTAGCATAGAACTTTTAACGCCTTGTGAAATTCAAACATTAATAAAAGAGAGCTTCCGTCTCGTATACTTTAAATACAGTCGCTGTTATTTACTTCCAGGGCACGATTCAGTGACCTTGTCAGCTGGAAAAAAAAAAAAAAAAAAAAAAAAACCCTTAATCGACACACCGAGCACTGAGCAGAGAAAGAATCAGCAAATCCGAGGCTTTACAGGAAAGCTTGCTCAGGTCTAGACATTCTCGCTGGATGGATGTATTGGAGTAATGCCTTGGTAATCAGCAGTGGGAAAGAGTTGTGGCTGAAGGGTTAAATTGTCCTGCGTGTGCAATACTTTCTCAGCGGTTTGCCGTCCCTGGCAGCTGTAGCTGCAGGCCAGAGTATTTGTTGAAACAGATAGGAGTGCAGGAGCCCCACCAGATCTCCTCTTTCTCATCTAATTAATTTCCGAGCTGGGGGATAATGAAGTTTTCGATAATGTTTTTCAGTGTACTATGCGCCGCCATGCATGCACGGGCCACGGGGCACGGAACACGCCGACGCGACTCCGCTGTGTCTCGCTTCACCCCCCCCCCCCCCCTCTCCTAAATTCTCAGGCAGTTGTGAAGAATCCAGGCTGCTCAGCCTGACAGCACTCATTTGTGTATATTTAATTAAAAAAGAAGCGATCTCTGGACTTTTTAACACTTTAGTTTGTTGTTTTCTTATTCTTACTTTTACCCCCCCCTAGTGTTGGTGCAGTTACTGAGTTTTCTTACTATCCTTTATTTTCAAACATGGGCAACCTGCTGTATTTAGCTTCAACTTCAAGTGTTTATTTCCACTCTTATTATTAGGCAGCTCATGAATAGCACTTGATCCAGCACATCTTACTATTTAGTATTATTTCAGTGGATCAGTGCTCCTGTTGTACCGTACGTCAGTTTATTGTGTCCATCTCTGAATTAAACAGCAAGATACTACATCAGGATCCTAAAATTGTGTGGGTGGGGGTTGTTTGGAGGGGGGTGTGTTAATCCTGCTTTAAATCCATTAGTAGTCAAAATGAAAAGTAAACGTATTGTCTTCTTCTTTAAGTGTAGTTCATGAATTCGTCTACTAGGTTGGATACTTGATTAAGGCAAAAATCATACTTACATCATACTTGCATCATACTGTGCGACTATTTTGGTCACAATAAAAAGTACATGTAAACAAATAAAATAGCATAAATGCGTCTAAAGGCTTGGCTACGAGCGAGTTTGAGCTTTTAGTGAGGAGTGAAAGTGCACCGCTGTAACAGAGAAAGCAAACATCATTGCGAAACGGAATGTGTAACCTGCAAATATGATCGGCGGAAGCTAAAATTGTAACCCAAAATTAATAAACAATATGATAAACAATGACTCCCCCCCTTTTTTTTTTTTTTTTTAGAATTATTTACTGTTTATTAACTGCTTCATGGTCAGTGTTGTTACTTCATGTGTTGTGACATCGTTGCATATATGCAATATTAGCTTCAAATGTCATTGCATACATTTCGAGTATAATTCCATCCCAAAACGTGTTTTAGTAGAGATGGGCCAAGTACATAAATCTTGTATATGAGTCAAATTTAAGATCCCCTCGGACAAATATTACTCAAGTAAAAGAAGTCCTCCATGTACAGGTTTACTTGAGTAAAAAGTCAACTTTAAATTTAAGTACATGGGCAACATGAGTGTTAGGTAACGTAAGTCTGAAAAAAAAAACTGGAAAAATGAGCTAATCTGTTTTTAAAGCCTATTTATTATTTTTCATTGAAAAAATAGAAAAAGTTATAGAAAAGGGATCTATTCTGTTTTTGGACATTTAGATGGGTCTCCAGTGTGAAGGTACAAACAAAAACATGAAGGAAATAAAAAAATATATATATTCCTTGCTTTTTGTCCATTTTCCAATTTTTTTATTTTTTTTTATTTAACAAACCAATTAAACGTCCCCAAATGTGACCTCACATAAGCTCAGGACCTCTGTCACATGGCTTAACACGTGACTGTTGGGGTGTGGCTCAGCTCATTTACATAGACACTGAATTAGCATATTTGGAGAATGAGTGAAATTAATGGAGTCTGAGGTATAAAACAAATCTCTAAGGGTCTTTCAGTTAGTGCGTTAATACACATTTTGGAGCACCTTTAAGACTTAAAAAAATTTAACATAATATTTACTGAACGAATGAGTCTTTGTGCCCAATTAATGATAAGGAATAATAAAAGGTACCACAGATACGTTCACCTGAGAATTAAATCTGTGCACATGTTCAGCTCTGAGCCTGATGGATAGACTGGAGCTGTGTGGTTATTTGGAGTTTAGAACAAGACCTTTACCAGTCAAATGTGAGGGCTTGTGTAAATGAAAAGCGTGCGGGCCGGCAGCAGGCTCCTGCTCCAGGCGGAGCGTGTCTTCATTCATCTTTCCTGTACAATGTTTATCAGGTGCAGGCAGTTTTCGGTGGGGCGAGGCACTCTACACAATGCGCGGCTCAGTCCTGCACGCCGGGCCGGATTAAGCTTAATTGGCAGCTGTTCCTGCTCTGGGTTTGTGCAGCCGTGGGGGTGAAACCGAGGAGCCTATCAAAGGCTTCGCCTCTTCCCTGTAGGACGCCTCGATCAGACAGCCGTTGGAAGTTCTGCACCGGGTAGATAAGATTTCATGCTAACAGAAGCTGATGGAGACGTGATTGAGATGTGGGGGGGGGTTGGGGATAAGAGTAAGTAAGAGTAAATCTTTTTATTTTTACAAAGTATTCATAGAAATAATAAAACTTGACGATGCAAATGTTGTAAAAACAGCTATGACTGCTTAGGATCTTTAGGATCTTCATAGAAATAATTACATATTTACAGGGAGTTTAATGCAAAAGATGGAGCCTGCAAGGGAAAATGAAGGGTGGAAAGTGAGAAATGCAAGCAAGAGCATTAGAGAAATCCTAAACCCCGAGCCCTGGGGCGGGGGACGTGGCCCGTTTCATCACTGTCAGAGATCGCTGTACATTCACAGGGGGGGGGGGCTGCTGGGAGATAACAGGCCTGCGGGAGGAAATGTCTGGAGATGTGCTGTCTGTACAGTGCACATTGATTACCCAGCGATAGCATTACACTCCACACTCGTGACAGGGGAGTAGAACATTTACATTTCAGTAGATATGAGATAGGCCGTCTATAATAGATGTTTGATAATGCATTTGATGCAATACTGTATAAGATAACGATCCTATAGAACCTCTGCTTAAATGGCTATTTTTTTCTCCTATTGATGACCTGTTAATTTTAATGACTTACTGTAGTTGCACGGCTGTCTAAAGTCAGTATATTGTTTAGGGTATGATGGAGTCATTACTTTTGGAAAACAGGACTATACTGTACATGCATGACACTTGTTATTTCTAAGAACAGTACAGTCCAATTTATCGTAGGCTTGTAGTATGTTAAGGCTGTCAAACAGAACTTCTTATGATGTTCGATGCTGAAGCTGATGTTTTATGACGTGCCACGATTTATTTGGTTTATAAAATTTTTTAATTCATAAAAATTCAGTGTCGATTCATTTTATTTAATTAGTCATAACTCGCTATCCCCAACATTTACAATTACAGTGGTGTCTTGGCGTACGAATTTAATATGGAACATAAGAGGCGAAAGTTTGTATTGCAAAACGCATTTTCCAATAGGAAATAATGTAAATGCAGATAATCCGTTTCAGGCACCCAGAAATATTAACAATATAACCAATTTTCAACATATCATTTTTTTTTTGTTCGAAAAGACCTGTAAATGAAGTAAAATATTAACTTAATAGACGTTAAACCTCACTTAACCTTAATTTACACAGGCACAAGCCGGCTGTCTGTACAATGTAAGCTCGGTCCAGTCTGTACAATGTAATTGTACAGGTGGTGTTCTGTAAACTATTCACACATTGTCAGCACAGCATCCGGTGTAGTAGAAGCAAAGTCCTGAAGTTTGTTTAGAATCATAATGAAATCTGAAAAACACCCACATCGGCACATTAATAAAACCGTGATGCTTGTACGGGAGAATCGCAGTAGAAATCGAATCGCACCTCGGTACAGTATGGTGATAATATTGCTCTCTGGTGATTCCCATCCCTGTTCATTTGTAATTGGCACATGTGAGTCCATGTTTGACATTTAATATTTTTCTATAATATATGATAACCTTTGCTGGTGCTACAGTTTTAATCCTGCTCAGCTGTTTAATGAGCTGCTTTCTCACAGAGCTGTGCATCGTACAGTAGGGAGACTGTCGATCCGATTTTCGGTTTAATTCAGTATCATACCTGTCTAATTTGTCTCAAGTGACTATATTTTGTACAGGTTATGAAATATTTTAAAAACTACTTAAACGATCGAATAAACACAAACGCATAAGTCATAAGTCCTATGTAAGTTTGCAGTGGTGTTGATTGTTTAAATGTCATCTGTTGTCTTGTACAAAGCGCTACTCTTTTGTTCTGCCAAGCTTCTTCTCTACACTCCGGTCCTGTACGTGACAGTAATGCACCAACAGCCTCTAAACGCAACAGTAGAAGCAATGCTCTCACAAAATATTTGCAGTAGATGGAAGCGAGGTTGGAAATTTTTCACTGTTTAACATTAGCCAAAATAATTTGTGTGAATTGATTCTGAAAAAAAAAAATAAATACAAAAACAAATAAATAAATACCAGTGTTAATAATAATAATAATAATAATAATAATAATAATTATTATTATTATTATTATTATTATTATTATTATTATTATATCAATAATAACTATCATGCCAATTATTATTATTATTATTAGTAGTAGTAGTAGTAGTAGTTTTATATCAATAATAACAATAACAATCATGCCTATTATTATTATTATTATTATTATTATTAGTAGTAGTAGTAGTAGTAGTAGTAGTAGTAGTATTATATCAATAATAACAATAACAATCATGCCTATTATTATTATTATTATTATTATTATTATTATTATTATTATTATTATTATATCAATAATAACAATAACAATAATGCCTATTATTATTATTATTATTATTATTATTATTATTATTATTTGTTTGTTTTGTTTATTTTAGCAATACCACTTAAATTGCACAGCTCTACTTTTTCCACTGGGTCAAGAAATACAGTATAAACTCAAGCCACGTATCAAGTAGAAAATATAACTGAGTTAATAAACCATAAAATCATTATTTTAATAAATTATTTTAAAATATGTTTATTTTTTTATTTTAATAAATTATTAAACATAAAAGTCTAAAGGTGTGAAAAGTGTGATTTACTTTGCAACACAATTGATTTTACATGCAACATATAAA
>JAAGKR010002632.1:87500-89521 GCA_011419295.1 Clarias macrocephalus | reverse complement strand
GCGGCAAAAAAAAAAAAAAAAAAAAAAAAAAAAAAAAGGGACGCTCCTGGAGTTCACAAATGGAGGTTTGTGTCACCAGAGTGTGTGTTTTATTACAGGGTTTCTCTGACATGAGTGGATGAGTTCTCGCTTGAGGGACAAAAACAGAAGTTCAATGAATCTCAATGCAATGGAGGAGTGCACGAGTACTTGTGGAGGACGTATCTGCTCGATCAGGGTGACAACTGGTTATCCGGAATGTGGCAGGTACATTTAGGGCTATCTCCAAAACACGACCGTCTCTGGCCGCGTGCACAAACAGGGCGAAATAACTAAATTACACTCTCTTAGCTCGCTTTTGGAATTTCAAGGCTCTGGCAGACTTTCATATTGAAAATGAGTTAAGATTATAAATGTGCAGCAGTCTGGGGGAAAAGAAAAAAAACCCTTTGGGCATCACTGTGGATAAACATTTTAATTAAAATTATTTTATTCTGGCTGTAATTTAATCAGATATTTTAATATCTAATATTTTAAAAACAAATGATTCCTATTTTTTTTACTCATTGTTATTTATAGCTTACAGTTGTTGTTTAGATTAAAAATAAATAAATAAATAAATAAATATATATAAAACTAAGGCAAATTTATAAAGTAGATAAAAATAGTGTTGTAACAACTGTAAGCTATAAATAACAGTGGGTAAAAAAAAATAGGAATCATTCATCACTTTATTTTTTAGATTTAAATCAATAAACGGCAATTGCTTTTAGACCACCGTTTATATATATATATACACACACATACATATACACACACACTGCCGGGCCAAAAAACATAAATAAATAAATAAAAATAAATAAATAAAAGGCACCATTTCAGATTAGTAAAAGAAAACAACCTAAGGAGATTTACAATATATACAATTTATGGAGATTTCAAATGACTGGAACTAGGTTTAAGAACTCGTATTATATTATAAAAATCTGGTAGGATAGTATGGAACTGTCAACTTTGAGGAAGAAATGTGGTTGGGGGAAAAAAAAATCATGAATGGCGAACACTTGAAGTGAAATGGTTAAAAAAAAAAAGAATTAACAGTAAAAATCAGAGCAATGTTTAATAGTGAAAGTAAAAGTACTTAGATACACAGACAATTTGATGAGAACTGAGACAAAACAGGATGGGCGTGTCAGGGTAAGATGGAAGGGAAGCACATGAAGCATCACATGTACAAGCCTCTGGAGACAGTGTTATGATCTGGGGTTGCTTCAGTCGCTCAGGTCTAGACTAAGCAACGTTATGTGGCAATAAAATGAAGTCAGCTGACCACCTGAATGTACTGAATGACCAGGTTATCAGATCTATGGAAGTTTTTCTCCTCCCTGATGGAACAGGAAATATTCCAGAAGATTGTGAAAGAGTGGCTCTGGGAACATGAGGAATCATTTTCACACATATTGTCTGTGTGCTGTAATCAGTGCTAAAGGTGACGAAATGAAATATTAGTGTGCAACTTTTTCTTTTGGCAAGGAAGTGTACATAGATATAGATAGTTAGATGAATAGATATACTGTAGTTATCGATATTTTGTGTACAAGTTTTTTTTTCCCACTCCGGACAGGATTTCGTGTCAATATTAGACAAACAATATCACCAAAAAAAGAAGGTAAGGAGTATTGTACATGACAATGTTTATGTTGTGTGGCGAGCTTGGATCTTATACATTTTACTCTTCCTGTTTTTTTGTTTGTTTAAGCTTGTGTGGTTATATATATATGTCACATGATCGCTTTTGTACGCTTTTCTGGCCACAAGCTTCAACATCTTCATTTCAATTCCATGTACACTGTACTGCAGTTTGGGAAGTGGACATTGTCACAAAACTAAAATTCAGGATATAAATAAAAGTTAAAAATAAAGTACAATACAGCTTGTTATACAGTAGCTTATAGTTTGTTCCAGAGACAAAATTGAAGGAGAATCCTTGAGGAGAAGGGGACCCGTCCTCATTTCGGTGATACCGGATAGAAATCCCTTCA